>VZUI01079986.1:0-36286 GCA_013401135.1 Cettia cetti
TTATTTTTATTTTTATTTTTATTTTTATTTTTATTTTTATTTTTATTTTTATTTTTATTTTTATTTTTATTTTTTCTATGAAAAATCTTTTGGTTCTGTCATACTGCTGAAGAGTGAGCAGAGCCAAAGCCATTCTGCCTAGGTTAATGTATGCTATGTTCCTCTTCCACCACAGCAGGGTGCCTCTAAGAGACACTGTCTGCTCTCTGGTCTGTCCCAAGAGAGCAAAAGGATGTGTCTGTATGGATTAGCATGTGGAAATTCACAGTATATGAGTTTCCAGACATGCAACACCTGTTCACCTCCAAAAGCCTCTAAACCTGCCTGAATTAAGTTTTCTTCTGTTGTCTCTCCTTAACTAGAGGGAATTCTGCCTTCTCACTCCTCCTTGTCTTTTCAAAGTGTAAATTTAGATGGCAAAGGGTGAATAGGCCAGGCAGCAGGCTGTGACCTCGGCACCAGCACAAGAGTCACTCCAAAGGGATGCACTGTACCCCATGCTACACCTGGTATAGCACCCTCCTCACTGCAATACCTTCAGAAATTGTCTTAGAGCTTGTACTTCATCCCTAAGGCAGCATTCTGAGGTCAGCATGTCTTTGGAGGGCAATCACTTGGTAGAGTCTCTGATTTCTCTTTTTCTGGAATTTTCCAGCTTCAGTGCTGAGTGTGGCCCCTGATGAAGATGAGTCCAGAGAGGCTTACAGCATCACACTAATGGAAATATCTTCTCTGGAATTCTCAGCTGATCAAATACATTCCAAATCCAGTCCAATGGTGATGTTCATGTGGAGAAACAGAGGGTTGTAAAGAGTCTGCATTATCCAGAGAAAGTGTGGAATTTTCTGCACTCAATATAGTTTCTTTACATAGACAGCAAACAAACTAACAAACAAACAAACAAAAATACTTTAATTGGTTAAAAAATATACTTTAACTGGTTCTTGGATTCAAAGAGAATTATTTGAAATCTGTTCCCCCCACAGCACTTATCAACATTCTCAAGCCTATAACCAATAACATGTATTACATTTCATCCAATGAGCTCTTTTAAAGACATAGAGGGTTGCTAAAAAGTTTGGGGTTATTAATCTGTCAAGTACAGAACATCAATGCCTGTAATTTGTGAAAGCAACATTTAAACCACAAAAGACATTAAATATACAAGAGATGTGGAAAATAGTGGCAACAGGAAACAGAGAGCAATGGAAGAGCAGAAATCCATCTAATGGTATATGCAAGCTTTTGTACCACACTTTGAGGATTTAGGTGGACCACTTTTCCAAGTTACAATTAAGTCAGTTCTAATTACTTTAATTTTCAGTTTTTCTTTTTAAATTTCCTGCTTACACAAGATCCCACATTTCAGATGTAATAAAGTGACCCCCTACTTATCGACCTGCCTTCTTACAGGGAAAATGGGCAATATATCTACAGATACTAGTGCATCACACCTGTATTCATAAAGCTTTCTCCACATTTTTTATTTCTCTACAGTCATAACATGGAGGAGATGAGGGAAATATTGGAAAGTCCCATCTTGACTTCACTCCTACATCAAAGAGTCACAACATCTAGCTGCCTTTGGAAGCTTCAGGTTTCTGGGGTTTCCATTTATTACATGCAGAATGTTTATCTGGATTTGGGACTTCTGATCTAGGCTTTTTCTTCAGTATGAAGTTGTCTTTATAAATTGGATTTTCACACATATTATCTTATTCTTTGTAGCATACCAAAAAGAACAAAACACATAAGAGAATTGCCTATATTCCCAATGGCATGTCTGTTACACTAGTGCCAGACTGTCAGGTTTTGGTTTATGAGATGGTTTATTACTGGCCTGCTGTAATTGCACTCAGTCATTGTAAATTCCCTTAATCCTTGGAGTGAGACTTGTTATACAGACACATTCTGTGGTGCTTGCAGAAGGAAAACAAAATTCTGAAGCCTCTGAATTACAAACATTAGAAGTCCCAAACCTGGAAGGTTGAGAATTCCTGCATCTTGCACTGTGGGGAGGGTAGTACAGATTGCAAGGACTGATGGCAGTGTGGGAGAGGACCTGGTCAGGAGGAGGCTGACCAAGTGATTGATGCTGCTCAAGTTCTCCAGAGTTCTTAAAGCAGCACACTTTGATCTGTCTTGGTCAAATTTGCATAGTGATTTCTGTTTATTCCCAGCAAAAAGATATGGCAGACAAAATATTTGAAGTAAATTTAATCCTTACTCAAAATCAGCATTACCATAACTTCCCAGCACTCAGACTGTGCCTTCAGGCAGGGTGATGAGTGAAAGGTACAGAATATAAATTGCACACTCCCCTTCTTTATCTTTTGAAGGAGAGGTCACAGCATTTCTACAGGTAAATGTTTATTCCAGGAGAGCTATTTTGCTGAGATGTTTTGATACTGCATCTAGTGTGTCAGACAAAACTTGAATAAATGTGCCTTCCTGTGTAAATGGTGGTCCTTCCTCTCCTCTCCTTCTCTGCATGATTACCAGCTCTTTTTGCAGAGTCCCCCCCAGTAGGACTGGCATAATTCTGTGCTTGGGGGACTCCAATAGTGGGATCAGCTTCATTTTTAAGTGTTAATTTCTTTGAAATATCTTTTTACTCTGAGAGAATGCTGAAGAGGGCCCTTTTTCAAACTATGGTTTTGTGATCAAATGCACCCAGAGTTTGAGTGCCTCTGCTGCACAACAGGTGACATTTCTGTGTCACCTTCTGTGAACTCTTTTTGCAAGTATCCTCCTGAATTCATTACAGAATTAAGGCAGAGAATGGAGCTGTTTATCCTGGGAAAACTCAAACATACACATTTATCAGTTGTGCATTCTCCTGCCTTTTCTTCTTTTTGTTATACTTTTACAGTGCTATGACTCACCCCTACATTTCCTCTCAGCTTTCCTGTCTTTTCCTTCAATGTGAGCCAGATTATTTTGAATTAATATGATCATAGTTGCAGAGTTTTCATTGTATACTTTTCCTTGGAGCCTGGAGGCCTATTTTTTAGGATGAGGTTGCTTTTACCCTCAACATTTTCTCCTGTTTGGTACTAACTTCACAAAAGTGCCTGTTTTTAATTGCAAAACTTTTGCTATTTCTATACCAAGTTGCAGACACTGTAGTTATCTACTCTGCAACGTGACTGTCTGTTCCTTTTCTGCTTTCTGGCTTCAGGCAACAAACACATGAGAATTTCAATTGTATTTTCACGTAATTTTCCTCTGTCTCATCGTTCTAATGTTTCAGACATTAGTTTTAAGACCATATGTTCCTTCCAGAGCATAAATACCTTAATTAAGATGTAGGTTAAAACAATCCCTAAATAGTTTGAAGCGGTCTGAACAGATTTTTTTTTAAATTTAGGCAGAACTTCAAGTTTTTGCTAAAAGCTTTCAGGTTTTGTATGTCATAAAAAAGTAATCAGACTACATCTAGACTACATCTCCTTGAAGATTTTATTTTAGACACTGCTTTTAATCTGTTGGCATAGAACTGAATGAAAGAACATTTTCTGAGAAAATGCTTCTAAGTAGAATTGCAAAGTTTTCCACATTACAACGTGTCAGAACCAGGGTTGAGAGAAGCAGTTACTACCCTATGAGCACATGGTTTCTTTCTAAATTTGATGCCTTGCTTCTTAATAATACACACCTTCTTTTGTTGATTTTTTTGTTGGTTTCCCCCCTCATTTTTCTTGCTGTCCATGTCACTAGACAACATTATTAGGTCTGATTGAAACACAACAGAATTTTGAAGTCCATAAAATAGATTTTTCCCTAAGCAGTAGTACAGGTTGCAAGACCTGCAGCAATTTCTCAGAAGTTATTGGGAAGATAAGAAGTCAAAATGCTGTCATACAAGCTTAACTACGTGGAGATGTGAATAGGAACTAATCTATGACAAGGAGGCTGAGAGGCACAAAAGTGTGATCTATTCCTGGCACAATTTAGAAAAACCACAACCATTTTCTTCAACTATTTGCTAATGGGAGAGTGAACAGTGAAGTATCTCCAGATACTCAGGGAGTTTTTTACAAAGACAAAAAATTACAGAATTTTTAAGAGGTAAAATGAAGTCCCAGTGAAATAAGTAGATGCCACTAAAAAGAGTGACTGCAAATGGAGTCTAACACGGTCCAAGCGAAACAAAGATGTGGTCCAAGTGAGTCAGGCTCTCTAGGTTGGTCTGCACAGCAAGCAGATGCTCAGGGGTGTGAGCTGGATCAGATCTGACCCCATGAATCTGAACTCAGAGACGATTCTAAGATTTTCATTATGATGGTAATCTGAAGCTCACTAACAAATTAATATATTCAAATTATTGCTCCATTATACTTTAAAAGTTCTTCCTCGTTACAAAGAGACAACTGTCTAAAAAACACAGAAATGTTTTAAAAATAAGACTTCAATATTTTTTCTTTTTCACAATGTATTTAAACATAATAAAACTTTTTAAGAAGCTATTTCAACATTTCTTTGAAGTGTGACACTCTGAATCAATTGGATGACATAGTGCTAACAACCACCTGTTTTCCTAGAGGCTATTGCTATTTATCTGATGGCCTCAGGATTTTCAGCTCAGTTTCCTCCTGTCTTGCCCCATACACTGCATTTTATATGGCCTGAGTAGGGAAAAATAATTCACGTGAGTCCTTTTGTGGGCTGAAGATCTTAATAATGCCCTGTGGCAGGCTGCCCAATATGTGCATTTGCAGAGCCATCTGCTACCTGCACTTCAACAGAGAACATGACTTGGCTTAAATAATTATTTTTTGCACAGAAACATACTCATACAGTTTTTACTGGCTGTTCTGAGGTTTTAGCAACATATATTTTTTTAGTCCTTGAAGAAACTAATTCATTCACTACACCCTTTTCTAGTGGGAGCTGCCTGGCCACATGTTTTCTTAGGATTTGCATCAAAATGAAATATCCAAGGGTAACCACCTGCAGCCTGCACATACGTGTGGTTCAGGTTAAGAGTTTAATAAATTCAGTTCCATAAGGAAAAAAAAACAAACTCTATGCTACTTGTATTTTGTGTCTCTATGCTAAAAGACAAATGTATCTGGTTCAGACTAGTACTTAAATATCTCAAAGGCGACAAGCAGCTCTTTATATGAATGACACTTGACTTATGTTTGAAGAATATTTGGACTTTGACTTGGAAGCACTCAAACATAAGGGATGCACTAAAAAAGAAGAGATTAATTTTGAGCAGATTATAGAAACCATGTGTGACAGCACTAGTAGTATTTTATGCACAAAGCTTTCATAAACAGAAAAATATATCCAGTAGCTTCTACCTTAAGAGGAGTCCCACATAGTGCGTCAGAATAGTGGCCAAAGAAGGTATGTGAAATACTTAGGTGAAATGGATGCCATGGAATGATCCACTCCCTCTTTTTCTTCTGAACTTATGCTGTAATTCTTCTACAAAGTAGCATCAATAACAGAAACTGAGTTTGAACTCCACTGCAAAATTTCAGAACAGTTTGTGTCTGTCCCATCCACCAAACACAGGAAGTTCTATATCCTGTGTTTGTTAAGGTCAGTCCACCAAATCACTGCCCTTCGCATTTTTATACTGTCCTCTAAAGAGCAAAACTATCACAGAGCTTCACCACCTCCTATCTCTCTGGTCTGCCCATTCAACTAAGCACAAGGAGTCATACAGCTAAGTTGCCATTAATTTCAGACCCAGAATGGATGTGTTAGCAGTTGTTTTTCTGCCAAGTCATCTCCCTTTGCTGCCTTGAGCTTTAATGTTGGTTAGAGCTCAGTTGAACAACTCATCTCTGGCTGGCTCCAACAGTGAGAGCCTGCTAAATAAAAAAGACCAAACCTCTGAACCCAACTTTTGCTTCTCCTAGATAGCAAAAATTGTTTTGTCCTGAGGCCAAGAATAAAATAGATTAAACTAGAAGAGGCTTGTTGCCTTGCTGAGGATTTCTGTTCATCCCTGCCTCTCTAGCTGAAGTGATCCTGCATGTCCTGACCTATGGTAGCAGAAGAATGCTTACTTTTCCCAGACTCCAGCAGTGATGGAGGAGGAAGCAGGTTCATGGTTGCTCTTCTGCAGAGGCTTTCCTTGAATCCATCTTCTCTTACACATCTCAGCAATTCCAACTCTGGTGGTTACTGGGCTCAGCAAAAGTGTTGAGGTCTACTCAGCAACACCTTTGAACTTCGTAGACTTTGTTAGTTGTGCATCTTAGGCCACCAGATGGTCTCTCATACAGAAGCAATCAAGGCCCAGCAGTCAGCTAAAGCCCTAAATAAGCAAAGAATAAGTAAACTCAGAAAATTAATTTTTCTCAGATACTTCTGAGTATCTGAATAGACCAACTGCCAGATTTGGTAAGAGGAGGGAGCCGTCCTTTTCTAAAGCACAGACACTGGATCTCAGACTGAGTTAAAACCTACAAGTTCCTTGGAAGTTGCAACTCCCTTCATATCACTTGTTTTGTAAATGAGGTATAATATAGTTCCATTTTTTTTTTTCTCTTGAAGCAAGGACAGCTATTGATAAATAAGGGAAAACAGTCACTGGGACAAAGTCAGAGACTGAGTTCAGTACATGTCTATTCAGCAGTAATTTACGAGAATGCTTCAAGAATGGAATTGCGATCTAAACTTGGATTAGTTCATTGGATTGGATTTTTATTCTGTGCTAAGGTGATGCTTTCTGGTTACCAAAGTCACCACACACTCAGGACAGTCCACAGACTGGCTGTTATTTAAATGATGACATATGCCTGTGAAGTGTAATAGCCCTAAATGGGTAACAGGAATGAGTGTGGAGAGTAGGGAGAATTGATTAGCTGGTGGGATACCAGTAAATACAAAGTGCTTAATCACAGGCAGACTCAGCACCTTGATCTCCCAATCAATAGCACTTGCAGGTTCAGAGCACATGAGGAAACCTTGGGTTTAAAGAGAAGATAAAAGGTGCTCTTTGTTATTTCTGCAATGTTCTATACTTATATATCCTATTTCATCCTAGCAGTCCAAAGGCTTTTAATTTTTTTTAAGTTAAGAAAACACTTCATCGATTTCAGAAAGAAATTATACAGCTGCTCAGTACCCAAGAGCAGCCTAGGTCTGGGAATAAAGAGGGCATCATACCTCCTTGTAATGCTGTGATTAGAGAAAAAGGGATTTTGATGTTTAAATCTAAACAAGCACCTAATTGAGATGGAGGCCAATTACACATTCCCTGGCAGAAATTGTACAAAGTTTCTGAATGGGCACCAAGATGAACTGTGAGAGACGCCACCTTTAACTTCCATCATTACCTTCCTTAACCAGAAGCACAATAAAACCTGCAACTGGCCTAGGGAGGAATGAGCTAGAAAGAAGCACATTTTGATTTTTCCTTTGGGCTAGAGACAAAAAAAAAAAGAAGGATAAAACCCATACACAAGGCTTATGTTTCAGCCAGCAACCACTGAGCTGTCCCTGCTGTGAACTGATAGCTGAGACTGATAATAAATGTAGCCTGACTCTATCAGCTGTACAGACTTATTGTGCTCAGCTGAAAATAGAAGTAAAATCAAGTAGTGCCAAGGAAGGACCAAACTGGATTCGCAGAATACTGAAACCCCTGTGAACTTTGGCCATTTGGTTAATAGAAATCTTGGACACAGACCATTTCAGGACAGGTTTGAAAAACATAAATCCTGACTAACACTGTGCTAGGTTAAGTCTCAGGGTTTTAATTTAATATCTGTAAATGTTGTTTCTCGACTTCAAGACTAAAAAAAAATAAATACTGAAGCAATATCGCAATGTAGTATTCAGCTTGAAATGCTCCACTAGAAAACAGAGGGAAGGGGGTTATATTTCTGTGATTATTTTTTATGATATACCTTTCCTCTGTTCTTGTCATATATTGTTACAATTTTGGCAAGCAACAAGGGCTTACCCTTAGTAATTGAAAGATATTTTCCAATCTTAAGCTGGCCATCTGCTGCCACATCTGATCTTGTGCTGCTGCTTGTGCTGGTGAAATGAAAGGGCTGGGAGACAAAGAGCCACAGCCATCTTGGAGCTGGGCTTCAGGAAGCTGCTGGGGAAGTGGGAATTGGTACAAACAGCCTGTGCCATCTTAAGTCACTCCTCTGTAGCTTAACACTGCTTCTCAGAGCCGATAAATAAAACTATGGGAGATTTCAACAATGGCAAGTTTACCATTCCCCCAAGGCTGAAAAGCAAGAAAAGCCATACATTTGTTCTCTCAACTGCTTTTTCTTTTCTATTTTTTTTTATTTGCATCTTCGTCCCTGTGTGCTCCTTCAGGTCTCCTGCAGCTTCTTCTCCCATTGTCCCTCATTGTACCAATTACCAAGCACTTTCCATTTACCATGTTCCAACAATCAAGCATTTTCCATCTCTCCTCCATGTAAAGCCCCATAACCACAGTCTATTCCTACATGTGGTGAAAAAGCTGTGTTGCTGAGTGCAACATTGCACATGACATCTCCAGAGACTTTGGAGCTTTGAGGGACAATCTGATGGCATCATTGAGGACATTTGAGGCATCTGATGCCTGCAGAGCCAAGACAATGGAAAATGTTATGACTGAGCCTGGAAAAAATAGAAAGACTTAACAAAAATGGTGGCTACAAACAGACTAAAATTAGGGGTAAAAACAGAGGAAAAAACAGCAAAAGAGAAAACCATTTTTTACCGTGGAAACTGTTGGTGCTACATATAGATAAAGGCCTGACAGCTTTTCCTTTTTAAATCCCCTATTTACAGGGATTATGTAGCTCAGATGTGGAAAGTCTCTGAAATATGGCTTACAAGGTCTCAGGAAAGAAGTCTTAAAATAAATTTAACTCTTTCATTCTGAATTATAAAATTATAAATGCTATTTTTAAGAGCTATGTAAAAAAAACCAACCAAACAAACAAAAAAAGCACCAGAACAACTTAGCATGCTCATTTAGTCTAAGTTAGATTTTTTTATGAATTATTTAAATATTTTCTCCACCATATCTGTAGATAATTCCATCTATTCAGAGTCTTCACATGAGCTCAAAATGCAGCTATTTTTGATTAAAAAAGTAGAGACAGACAGACAGACAGTTGTATTTTTTCTTTTTGGGCACTATACATTTCTTGAAGATAGAAGAGGAAGGTAAGGGTCACTGAAATTCCTTTGCCACTTGCAGGGTGTTTCTAGGCAAGGAAGACTCTCAGACTATCAAACCTGAAAGTGATCTTAGACTATCACATCCTCAAAATAATGTAAAACCACTCTGAACCAGAAGTGGGCATATGCTCCCTGGCTGGATGAAAACAGCTTCTAGAATCCAGCTCTTGCAAGTGGTCGAAACTCCAAGTTTAAATTTGCCACCTGTAAATATTTTGCAGTACTTTCTTAAAAATAGCCATTTCTGCAAATATTGCTCTAAATAGACTCACTCTTCCGATGGACTGTTTGCAAAGAGTAAATACAAAGTGTATGTTAGAGCAGAGCAAATAAAAGCAGTATCTATTTGCAAACCTGTTGGCTCCAGCAGGTTCACTTTTCTGTCCTCACAGGTTCAAAACTACAGTTTTATGGGAGTTTTGCAGGTAGTCCTTTTGCTCTGTTTTCTTTTTAGCCACTAACACCACACTTTTAGCAAGCAATGACTGTGTAAAAATATTTATATTTCTATGAAATTCAACATGCTCACAAGAAGATTTAAATGTTCATGGGCACACCTGATGGCAGAGAGCATATAAAAGGCTACTTAGGCATCAGGAGTTAGAGTTTTGCACATCATCAAACAGAATAGAATCCAAGAATTTAAAGCCTTGGAACTCAGATACTTGGGCACAAGAGCAAATCCCTTTTCTCATTTCTTAGAAAAAGACTGAGGATGAAAACAGACTACTGAAATAAAGGTAGTAATTTTCCTCCAGGTTTTTATTTATTTCAATCTAACCAGTGTTTCAATGCATCAGCCGTCCTTTAGATCTGAAAAATACTTTAAAAATATTCATTTGTATTTGTATCTTATACTGTGGTATAAGATGCTCTGATAAGACCCAAACTACTGACATCTAGGTCATTGGAGAAAGGAGAAAGTGCTCTCTGCATTGGATTGGAAGCATTGAACTTTCCATGAGTGGTTCCAGCTTCAAATGCTGTTCAAACCTGTCAGCATTGGAACCATCCAGCTGCGGTGCAAGAGAGGTGCTCATTTCTTGATGGACATGTGCCAAGGCATACAGAACTGGGAAAAACTGCTCTTTGCAATACATGCTTTGGCACAGGGTGCTGCTGAGCATGTCACAGCAATTAAAAGGAGGGAGAGAAAGTGCACTGAACTGGCAGATGTCAGTGGTTCAGTGCCTGTGCTGGCCGGGGTTTGCTCTCGGAGGCTGAGCTGGCGGATCCTGGGATCACTGCTGGCAGAGATGCCTCTGCAGAGTGCAGTGCTGGACAAAGAGCACAGCAGCAGGAGGGTGAGGAATTGGGCAGGTTTAGAGATTTGGGACTATGGGTTTTTCTTAGAATATATTGTTTTCTTCTTTTCTGTTGGATTCAGCATCCTCAATGATGGGAAAGAAAGGATACAGGACTTCACCAAATCACAGAATCAGCCATGTTGGAAAAGACCTTTAAGGTCAAGTCCAGCCTATGACCTAACAACACCTTGTCAACTAAACCATGGCACTGAGTGCCACTTCCAATCTTTTGTTAAACACCTCCAGGGATGGTGATTCCCTCACCTTCCTGGGCAGCCATTCCAATGCTCAATCACTCTTCCTGTGAAGAAGTTCTACCTAATGTCTAAACTAAACCTCCCCTGTACATCTTAAGAGTGTGTCTTCTTGTTCTGTCAGTGCTTGCCTGGGAGAAGAGACCGACCCCCACCTGGACACACCTCCTTTTGGGGAGTTGTAGAGAGTGATAAGGTCACTCCTGAGCCTCCTCCTCTCCGGCTAAACAACCCCAGCTCCCTCAGTCGTTTCTCACAGGGGTTGAGCTCCAAGCCCCTCACCAGCCTTGTTGCCCTTCTCTGGACACCTTCGAGCTTCTCAACGTCCTTCCTAAACTGAGGGTCCAGAGCTGGACACAGCACTCAAGGTGTGGCCTCACCAGTGCCAAGTACAAGGAAAGAATGACCTCCCTGCTCCTGCTGGCCACACTATTCCTGATCCAGGCCAGGATGCCATTGGCCTTCTTAGCCACCAGGGCATACTGCTGGCTCATGTTCAGCCGGCTGTTAACCAGAACCCCCAGGTCCCTTTCTGCCTGGGCACTGTCCAGCCACTGTCCCCAGCCTATAACGCTGCAGGGGATTATTGTGGCCAAAAATGCAAGACTCAGCACTTGGTCTTGTTAAACCTCAGACTGCTGAGCTGGGCTCAGCTATCCAATTTGTTCAGGTCTGTCTTCAGAGCACTCCAACCCTCCATCAGATTCACACTCACTCCCAGTTTGGTGTCATCTGCAAATTTACTAAGGGTGGGCTCAGTCCCCATATCCAGATCATCAATGAAGATATTAAACAGGACTGACCCCAAGGCTGACCCCTGGGGGACACCACTGCTCTCTGGTCACCAACTGGATGTGGCATCACTCACTACCACCCTACAGGACCAAATATCCAGCCAGTTCTTAAACCAGTGAAGAGTGACCCTGTCCAAGCCATGGACTGCCAGCTTTTCCTGCAGAATGCCTTGGGAAATGGTGCAAAAGGCTTTGCTGAAGTCCAGGTAGACATCTACAACCTTTCCTGCATCCACTGGGTGGGTCACCTGGTCATAAAAGGAGATCAGTTTGGTAGGACCTGCCCTTCCTAAATCTACACTGGCTGGGTCTGATCCCTTGGCCATTCTCTGGGCGCTGTGTGAGGGCACTCAAGATGATCTATTTGATACCTTGTCAGGCAGCCAGGTCAGGCTAACAGGCCTGCAGTTTCCCAAATCCTCCTGCCAGGCCTTCTTGTGGATGGATGTCACATTGGCCAGCTTCCAGTAATCTGGAATGTCCCTGGTTCACCAAGACTGACGATAAATTATGGTGAGACCTTGGTGAGCTTTAAAAAAGCCCTTGGTATTTCTGTTCCCAGAGTAGTGTCTGCTCCACAAATAAAGTAGGTATACAAAGCTCAAACTCTGTAATTCTTGATGCTTGCTTGTTTGTGCTGATCAATTGGATAAAATTTCTTCATTGTTTTCATAACCCATATATGTCTGGACAGGTGAGGGTCTATCTAAATGTCATTGACTATAATTTTCAAAAAAGAAAAACTCCTTCAACAAACACAGCCTCTTCCAAGAAAAGGGGAAATGAGTGGTCTGTTGCCTTAAATTTGAGCCACGCTGCAATACTGCCATGTTCAAGGTAGATGAAAGTTTTGTGATGGAACATAATTCCAGAAAAAATTAGCTGCTTAAATCCAAAAGATATTTTAATTACACTGGTAAAATTCTGCCTTGTAAATGCATCTCACCTTTCTTTCCCCTCTGGCTTCATGCCCTTCGTCTGCTGTAGAAATCACAGCATATACAAGAATGAAGAATCTGGGAAAGATGTGGTCTTTAACTACAACAGATACTTAAAACTGCAAATACATATATAACTTTTCCCAATGTGTTTATGCTGTATGACCTTGCAATTTATAAAAAAGTTGGGGCTCCCTGAGAGTAATACTAAATAAAAGCCTGACTGTTTGCATTTGCTGTTTTGACACAAGTTAAATGTCAACTGTATTTTAAGTCATTTGAGTCACTGCACACTGAGTTTCCAAAACTTACAGCCATAAAACAATATCACAATTTGACTGGCAGCATGCTTTTGAATATAATTAATACAACAAAAATAAAACATAAAGAGCTGTGATTGATTCTGTGTGTGCATGTCTGTATGCTCGATACAGGAATAACACTAAACCCCAAAAGTAAAAAATCCACTATTCACAATATTGGTTATCCAGCTTCACCAGAATATAATTGGTCCTCAGGGAGTACAACACAGAGAGATGAGTAAAATACACAGAAGAATAGAAAGTGAGAGTAGGAAGTTTAAAAATGCAATTATTTTATGGTATCTAAAATAAAGATTGTTGAAGCCAAGTCTTCCTAATCTGTTTTGATGAAAATAGAAAAGCATATTTCAAATCTATTTATTGTAAACATGGCCATCAGTGGGAAAAAAAAAAAAAGATAACTTTAAAAAAGGCCGGGACTTATCTATAGATACTCCCACTACTTCTGGAACACCAGTTTTCATCAATTAGTTTTTGCAATTGCAAAGAAAACAAAACCATCTGAGCAGTCCAGCTTTTTATACTCAATGTTTCTATGGATGCTTAAGGGCTACATGGATGACAACAGGGAGTAGGTTCATTTTTACATATATCTTGAAGATATTGAAGGACTGGACTGAAAGATGATTTGGATTAATACCTCGTGGAAGGTGGGTTTCAGAAATTGATGAGGTGTCATGTGACAGTAACAAGCTGCTCCAAAATTCCATTCCTGTGTTTCATATCCCTGGGATTGTTAGATTCCATGTTTATGTGGATGGCATGCATTTTAAAAGGTTATCATCATCCCTGTTGATGCTGTGCTGCTTTTGCCAGGCCCTACTCAACAAAGAGACTTTTTGTGCACAGGAGAGTCCATAGTTGGCCTAGTCATTAGAGGCAATAAGCAGATATGATGAAAAGAAGGAGCAACAGGGAGCACTGACATGTTTCTGCACAAGGGACAAGCGACGCCCACTGCAGGCGGAGCACCCAACTGCTGCCCAGTGTTTCATGGCCATGTCCGAGCAGGCAGGTCTGAATGAGAGATCCAAGTGAGAATAAAGCAGCACCTTTGGTGCTTTTTACAGATTCTACAAAGATTTCACCTCCCTTAGGCCAGCTTCAGTCTCCCTGGGGACTGAGGAGAGCCCCTGGGCACCTGATGGGCAACAAATCCAAATCTGAGAAAGGGGTAGGACAGAAAGAAGAGCAAAGGTCATTCCCATGATAAGACAAAGGAAAGAAGGACAGGACAGAAAGAAGAGCTGTAACAGAGGGAAAGCTGCAAAAGGGAAGACAAAGCAGATCAGGAAGAATTTGCGATTCTGGGTCTGAATTGTTATGTTGGAAAATACATTCTGTGTAAAATACATTTTGGTGGCTCCATGCATAGTAGCACCATAAATAATCAGTCTAAAAGCCTCTACCTGGTACAGGTATGAAGGTCTCTACAGTTCAAAAATAAGCTATTTTATTTCCTTTTTGTCAGGTCTGAAAAGTATAAGGAGTTACATTCAGAAGTACATAGAGGGGTTACTACGCCACAGACTTAAAAGTTAGGAAAAAATAGAAATCCCAGAGTTGCCTGTGCAACATCATTCCAACCCCTGGAAGCAGATGTGATGTTTCCTTCCAAGTTCCCAGAGAATTTTTGTGTTGTCTTGTCATGACTTCTGCTGGATCCCCAGTGTCACCCATCTGTGTGGCCTCACAAGTGCTCAGATTGAGAGAAAAACAAAGACATTAAGACAATTTTTCACTATGAAATGAGTTAAGGGGGTGCTGCAAAATATTCCTTTAAAGTAAATATTATCACTTTTAACAACAGTAACAAATTATCTGCCAGTATCTCATGTTCTGCAATTTAAAGTAAGATAAGTACAAACACTCATCCTCATACCTTAATTAAAAAACTCTAAGTGTCATGCTTCTCCTCAAAATGGATGACACTCACTTGATTACTGTAAGCATAACCACACTCAGCTTTAACCACAACAAATCCATCACTCCACATCTTATGCTGTTAATGGCAATGTAAGTACAATCTTCAAAAGCATCCAGTAATGGCAGACTAAAGGCTGTTTCATTGCTTGTCCAAAAATAGCAGAAAACTACCTTTCATATCATTCCAAGGACTCTGTGCTTTCTAGAAAATATATATCTGTGGCTTGTCAGACAAAAGCCATGTGCCTTAGATGTCCTAATATGCCCTGTGCTTCAAGCAGGCTTGGTTTTCCAAACATTTAGTGGGAGCTCATTATCTTGAATTGTATTTCTTAGCCCTGCAATGTAAAACTGCCTATAATATACTTGGGTATTATTGTGTCGTATTGACAGAAAATACTAAAAAGGGAAATGTGACTGATGGATGAAGTGTGGAGCTGCTCCTGGAAGGACTAACAAGCAATGGGTGTCCTAACAAGAACAATGGAGATTGAATAAAGGCCTGGGTTCTTGTCCCAGAAAGGACAAAATAGAGACTCTTTCTAATATTAGCTGTTCAAATACTCAGACACCAAAGGCGCATGGGGACTGCCATGCTGAGAAAGACCAAGGAATAATGCCAACTTTGCTCTTCTACCAATGGTATACACAAGCTATTTAGGATGAATAATCAAGGCCTAAATGACACTCACTCTAATTGTGGATTATACAGGGTCAGAAGGTGGTTTCTCCTGACCTCAGCTACCCTGCTTGTGTTGTGAAACATGAAGAAACTGTGATTTTCATTTTGATGGCTGTAACAGCAGTTTGCACCCTCATTTATATTTACCCTTCTGTATTAGCCGATACAATCTCCTGGTAACAGGATTAAAAGGCACTCAAATACACAAATAGATCATTAGGGGCAAATTACATTTGTGACTAATGCGATTCTTAAGGCTTGGAACTGATAATCATCAGATGGTGACAGAAAAAGAAACCCCAAGAAAATCCCTTAAAAACCACAGCTGAACTTGCAATTAAGATGAAACTAAATTTATTCCATGTCAGCAGTATGTTCATTGCCTTGGCTTTCACTGCAAGGGGCATGCCCAGTCCCTCCAGGATCAGAGGGTAATGCTATATTCCCCTTGAAGCCAAAGGGGAATTCTCTTTTGAGAGTCTATGCCACAGGCCCAGGTGATGAGGCAGTAGCAGCTCCATTCCTTCCCTGTTGATCTGGCCCCAAGGCTCTTTTTCCAAGGCTTTACTGCTCCAGCCAGCCTCCCACTCCAAGCCCCCAGCTAGAGGTGTTTTCACAAGTTCTCCCATAACCCCTCATGTTCAACATGTTACTGCCATCCTGTGGGAGGTTTTGCTAAAATCTTTGTATTCTGAACCTGTGTTTCCTCTCCCCACACCTCTTCTCCTTTTTTTCTTAGGCTCCCCTTCATGAGGAGCTTTTTCAAAAGCTTTTACCAAATAATTTTGTTTAAAAAGCTGTCCTTCCTAATTCTTCTTCCAGTTGAGAGAATAATCACTGTTTTCTGTAGATTCCATTAGGTACACCTAGACTCAGGTTGTTCTTTCTATGAACATGTCTCAGCCTTAGATTTCTCTGCAACCTGCTTTTACTGCTACTTTAGATTTCACTTCCTGAGTGGCTGCTTTGGGTTACTGGACATCTTTTTTCAGCATTCATTCATTCATTCATTCATTCATTCATTCATTCATTCATTCATTCAAACAAACAAACAAACAAACAAACAAACAAAAAACAAACCACCCCCCCCCAAACAAACAGCAAAACAAAAAACCCAAAACCAACCAAAAAAAAAAAAAAAAAAACCAAACAAAAAAACCCCAAAGAAACAAACAAACAAACAAACAAACAAAAAAAAAAAACCAACCAAAAAAGACCCCCAAAAAAACTAAACCCCAAAACCAAAACCAGCTCAGATATCCGTGGGCTGGGTAACAAGACCACCAAAAGATTCATTTGGGAAAGGAAAACAGGGGAAGGCAATTTTGGAGCAAGAGTTACCAAGCACAGTCACATAACACAGATGGAATAATCTAAAAAGTTTAGTGGCCACATTCCCATTTCTAATTTACTATGTTTTTTTACAAGCATGCAGCTGGTCCAATATATAAAAGCAATTAATATCACTGGGAAGTTGAACAAGATTCATGAACCTCTCAGACTATTTGAAGAAAATGTACAGAGAAAAAAACATAGTAATTTAGTAATATTTTATTGGTTACTGTGTATGTTCTTTAGATTTTTATATGTTTATTTTTACTAGATCCAGACACCCAATCATGAAGAAAGGAAATCCTCTTTCCTGAGACAACACTTTAGACAGATTAGGGGTGACAATTTGTGCAAATTGCAAACTTGATTATATTTTGGTCACTTCACATCAAACATGTTACATATACAATGTATAATAAGTGGAAAAATACACTTACATATAATAAATCAGAAAGTAACATAGGTTAATAGAATTCTGCATGCCCAAAAGACAGTGAAGTGGAACTCACCTGATACATTGACATTACATGTAAGTCACAGGTGAATTCATGTTCTCTAGGCATTCCAAAG
The DNA here is from genome assembly GCA_013401135.1 of Cettia cetti. Classification (NCBI taxonomy): domain Eukaryota; kingdom Metazoa; phylum Chordata; class Aves; order Passeriformes; family Sylviidae; genus Cettia; species Cettia cetti. Next base: position 17,292 of record VZUI01079986.1, read on the forward strand.
CTCTATCACCTGCAGATGGAACACACTTGTGCCTCCAATAAACCCCTGAATGTCCAGGAACTCCACAGTTTTCTGATCTCTGACTTCTTATTAATTAGCCTGTCTGAAAGCAGGATGCATTAATCAAAATGGCCAAGAAAACAAATTTCTAACAACAGAAAACACGAATGCATGTTGCACAATGCCAAGGCTTGGCTGATGCCAAGACACTTCCCAGATGTTTCTCAGCTCACTTGAATTGCTAAACCACTCTAGAGTACCTGGTCAAGGACCAGAGTCTTTGGAGAGTGAAAAACTCTTCCTGGCCTGGGCAGGAACCTGCATAGTCACATTTTCATAATACAGGAGAACAAGTTGCTCAGAACTGACTGCCTCTGTGTTCTGGACAATGACTAGGTTTGTAGTAGGAAACCTAGATCATAGTCAAAAGCCCTTCAGCACAGTGAAGAGTAGCATGGAATAACAAAATTGCTTACAATTAATTTCTTTTTTTCATTCTAATGGAACACCATGTTCAAAGGTACCAAATATTGATTCTCACTGTGTATTTATCCTTCTTACAAAAAAGGGATGCTGTCTGAAGCACTGAAGACACCAAGAAGGAATTTAAAATTAATTCAAACTGCCAGCCACTGTATGTGTTTATCACTGTTGTGCATTGCCAGGCATCTCCTGGATTTTCAAAGCCATGATATTGCTTATAAGTGTATAAACAACACAGAAGTAAGGGGCAAGTGACTTCCTGTGATGCTTCCAGGTTTCAGGCATGCATTGTTTCTTCTCTTGGTGCTATTCCACAGCGCTCACTTGCAGCTGGACTAAGAGGAGGGCTGCACTGAGTTGAATTTCAGATATTCTACCATGAGAATTTCAAATATTCCACCATGTTTTCCCCAGCACCCAGAGATAGCTGGTCAAAGATGTCATTTCACACACATTCACACATGCACACACACATTGCTGACTCAGGAGCAGCTTTAACTGAGGTCACAACCAGGGTGAGGGTGGAACGTGAAGTTGGTTTAAAACACGGGAAAAGGCATTAAACATCAAAAAGTTGGAAGCCCATTCAGCTTCAAACCATTGTTTCACACAATCTCACAAAAGATGGTTAGATGGAAACACAGCAGGTGTAAAAAAAAAAAAAAATCTGCCCTTAATGGCTGTGCTGGAAACCAGCTTTTGTTTGAGGTATGCTTAATATAACTCTTGGGCTGCTTTGTGGTGAAGATACTTCCCTCTAAGGTAATGCGTCAGATATTGATAAGTTTGTTTAAATTCTATATAATTAAAGCAGTAAATACAATAGTGACATGTCTGTGACCTGAAACACCATTTAATAGATAAGTATGTGTGGGACTGTGCTATGAAAAACACACATAGGATAAACCAGAGGTCAGCAAGGTCCTCTGCTTTCAGTGAAAAACCCTGTTTACTCTAAATCATGCATCAGCATTAAAATTGCAGGAAGAAAGCACCCTTCCTCCCTCCAGTACTGAGACAGATGGAATAGACCTCCAGCTGGAGCCTTTTCAATGCTTTTCTGGATGGAACTGATATCTCCAGAAATTAAAAGCTGTATCTATGATTTTTTTTTTCTCTTGTGGTAAGTATGCTAATAGGTTAAAACAAGCACAGACAGTTGCAAACCCATTGCTACAAGATATACTGTTTAATACCCACTCTAGCCATGAAAATGATTCTGTTTGTGTTAGAAAAGAGAAGCCAAGGAGAAAGGTCATTATATTGTGTCTGCAGCATTCGCTCCTAGTATGTGATTCTCATTTCTCAGTAAAGGGAAAATCAATACTCCTCTAAGTTGCCTTGGGTTCAGAAAAGACAGAGCTTTTACCCACTGCCTGGTAGTGATTTAGAATGATCATGACGTGTACCATGCAATGCTGGTTTCTACAAAGCTCTGAACTTCATTTTGACTTTTTAAATTGTGCCATTGTCTAATATTGCAAAATAGAAATGCTTTAGGTGCGATGATATTGTAGTAGAAATCTAGCTCTCTCTATTATGAGCTGCCTCTTAACACCAGACTGTTCTCCTCAGCTTTGATTTAGCTGAGACATTTTTCTCTCAAAGCTGCAAGATGAAAGGCAACTGTGGCATACAGAATATGTGACAACAACAAAAGAAGTACAGATCAGGTTCATACTCTTACAAGGGTTTACATAACAAGAGGCTATGTTTGTAGCAGGACACACAAGTAATTTGCTTCCTTTTTTTTTTTTTTTAAATTACAAGATCATATTCTCAGACATTTAGGCTGGAAAGACTCAGAAAAACAGCAATGCATTACTTGAAATGATAAGGAAATATAACCAAGTTTTAGGTTCATTATAGCATATTATCAAATGTTACTTGTAGTGTAGAAAAACCCAGCAAACTGTGACACAGCTGGACACAAAGGAACAATGAGAAGGAAAAATAGAGACAGGTAGTGTGCAGTAGGAGCTCTTATTGCCAGATGTGAAGGAGAAACTGGGATCACTGTAAGAAAAGCCTGGAGTCAGCACTTGGAGGTACAATCACTCTCTAAGTCAGGACATGCCACACTCCAGCTGTAGTTGCCAACAAAGAGTTAACAAGGAGAAGCTAAGGATGTTTGTCACAAGAGGAAACCTCTTGTAAAAAAATTACTTAGGCTTAAAGAGATCAGTATCATCCCTGGCATCATAAACTCAGTGCTCAGCACTAAACCCACAAGCCCCATGTCCTTGGCATGTCCTAGTTCCCATCTAGACAAACACATTTAAAAATGTATGCAGGCCTCTCCCTGAGCATATGTTGGAGAGCTGTGATGCCCTGTGAACCCAAGGAGAAGCTAACCCCATTCTGGAGGGATGTTTCTTCCTACAGGTGCTGGGGTAAGCCATGATAGGGGCTGAACAAGGTCCTGCATGAAAACTATTATTCACCACTTAGGGAGGAGTTCAGATCTGGATCCAAATTCTGATCCTGACTCATCAGCCCACGACAATAGGATTTCCTTAATTCCATATTCCATATTCCAGCCTCATATTCCACATTATGTATTACCTCTTCCCATACTTCCTGTATTTTTTCTCTCTCTTTTTTATTCTACTTTTTTTATATAGAACACAGAATTTTAAGTAGATATATGTTAAAAAAAAAACAAAACAAAAAACAAACCAACAAACCAACCCAAAAAATTGCTATTTCCACCTGCTCCTTTCCCCTCACCATCACTCACTAAAGACACCATCTGGGAACGACTAGCAACCAGAGCAGGGAGTGAGCAGTCCATATGTTAAAATTTAAAACTTGACAGCCCTATTCTGGCCTTTCCATCACCCACTATTTTTCTGTTTCACATTTTCAGTACAATAACTAGTGTCTTCAACATTTGCACGGACTAAACCTTTTTTTTTGCTGTGGATAGATCTTTATCTTAGGTTAAATCTTTCATTTAAGCTGAAATCTATCAAATTTTCTCCACTCTCAGACTTCTTCCGAAAATTTAATGTGAAACAGGATGAGATATTTAATTATCAAACCTGTGGCAATTACTGTACAGCCTATGTATTAAATTATTAGACTAGAAAAATGAGAAAAAAGTACAGTTCTCTCTTCTTTTGCATTAGTTTGTAAATGTGACAGACCTCTGGGTACTGTTAATAATTTTTCTCAAAGCTAGCAAGAAATCTACATAACCTTTTTTCCCTTTTCTCATTTCAACCCCCAAATACCATCTTGTGGATTTGCCTTATCATTCACATACATGCAAAATGTATTGAGATTCTTGAGCAAAAGAAAGGTCAATTTTTTTTAAAAAAGTAAAATGTATTCATATCATTATAAAAATAGTCAGAAGAAATCCAAAGGAATATGCAGTATCTGAAATGATGCTTGTTTCTTACTTGCTATCCCTCATCCAAAATTTTTACAGAGTAAGTCCACTTATAATAATAAAACTTATAGATTGTACCTCTTTAAAGTTTTTTGATGTGCATTCATGTGGGGGATGTTATAATCTAGGCTCAAGCAGATGGAGGAAAAAATGACTCATGAAAAAGGCCAGACACAAACTTTTATATGTACAAAGCAAAGCCAGACTGAAGCATTCCACTGAATATCAGCAGATCTAGTACATTTATCTTTTGAATGGATACATTTGTTTAAAAAGCACAAAAAGATTCTGTAAGACCATTTATGAACATCTGAAAAAAGTTTAGACTCTGCAAGACTTGACTATTACATACTGAGTAAAACCAGCACCCAATAAGACTTTTTGAAACTGAAACTATATTACGCATTTACTTTAAAGCAAAACCTGCAACTACACCTGATAAAAGCTTCTGAATGCTTTTGTTCTCCACTCATAACCCTTTCAAGGTTGTTTGGTGCCAAGCCAAATATTATTAATGCAACTCAGGAAGTGTTCTGACTAGGCAAACAGCACAGTGGGGATCTCAAAGATTTACATGAATTCAAGGAAATGTAAGGAGAGAAAGATGAGGCTCATCAGAATACCTGTTGGAGAAACACAGTTCACACACATTCTTTAAAGGTCTGGAGCACTTCCTGGACATTGTCATTTTAGCATTTAGTTTGTCAGTAGATTTCTAGATTTTAAACTTCCATGCAGATTCAAGACTTTATTGATAAAGTATTTGGTCAAAATAGACATTACTGGGAGTCAAAACCTAAGTGGGTGAGGGTCAGATTCTGCCATCTGGCTGAAGGTAAAAATCAGCAACCTCTGCCAGAATTTTATTTTGAGATGTCCCTGCTGAAAGGGCAGAATTAGGCAGGAATTAGCACTATACAGAGAGTTATTTCTTTTAACCACAGAGTTCTGAGATTTACAGCTGAAGAAGTAGTATGCTGCTTCAGTGAGAATCTATCCTGTAAAAGGCACATATTTTATACCTGTTCTCCTTCCTCCCCTTGTATTTTGGAACCCTACTGGTGTGGCTGCCAGCTGTGACCAGACTGTTACTTATTTGGCTCCCTCACTGAAGGGCTTGATCACATCCAAGGCTTCATATTTACAAGGCTGAAACAAAATCCAGGTCTCTTTTGTTTGTATACAGGTGCTCAATTAGGAGAGATTCTATAAGGAAACATTTTTTTATTGAACAATAAAAGACATTGATACTCTTTAATCTGAAACGTCAGCAAAACATGAGGGGCTGCTTCATGTCAGGAGCAAAAGTAGCAGTGGAGTCAAGAGTTTCACTGATTCAGCTCACCTTCCTCAAAAATTACTTATTAAGCCCAGAGAAACACCAGGAAAGGCAATGTTTAATCTGACTTTTGAGACTTTTTCAGTCAGAACCAAATTCCAGAAGCTCTGTTCCTGTTGCAGTTTTGCTTTCTGATAGGTTTTTTTCTGGCACCTTCAAACCCTTGTGAAAGAAGCTTCTCCCAGGCACTTCTGACTCTGCTCTGAGCAGGAACTTGCCCCTGCTTGGGAGTGAGAGCCCAGGAGTCGCTGTTAGGGAAAAGAGGGAGTGGTGCTGCCTCCCTCAGCCATGGGAATCAATGAAACAGTGACTTTGGATGTGTAGGCTCCTCTATAAGCTGTTCTAAAGAGCTTTGTTGAAGCAGCAAATGGGCCTTAAGCAGGACATCAGAGTCCTTCCCTGGGGATGGTCATCACAATCACAAACTACTGGTCCAAGGATTGGTAACGGAAGGGTTTTCCACAGCTCTGTCAAAGCATTAAGTAAAATTTTCCTTTAACAGATTCTAAAATTTTGTTTAGGATGTAATTTTCATTGAGATGTATTTTTTCTCTTTCCTTTTTCATTCGTTTAATCAGTATGACATGAAATCAGGAAAAAACCCCAACTTTTTATTTTCAAACTCTCTTTTTTCTTGTATCATGTCACTGCAATATAACATATTTTGACTTTGTGTCACATTTTAATATACAATGGAGCAGCAGAAGTTTGAATATTGTTCCGTTGTCTCACTGGTGTGCTGTGGCATTGGAACTGCTGCTGTTACTAACAAGAAACAGTTAAGCATTTATTATATGTTTATGCTCAACATTTCTCTTGTCACATTAAAATTTTGACAGCCATACTTTGAAATAAACATTGTCTACTCAAAAAAAAATCTTAGATATTTCTCTGAATATTTTTTCATAGAAATATAACTCAAGGTCAACAAGAAGATATCAACAGCAGAGGAAAATATAGTTTACCATAGAATAAAAGCTGAAGAACAGCCCAGTACAAACTTATGGGTGCTAACATGTGTTATCATGGAGGTATATAACAACCAAGAACATAAAACAAACATTAAAGAACTTATCATTAGAATTCAGAAATTTAAAAATGGCAAAGGATTCTGGATATTTTTCGTCTTCAGCAGCTTATCCTTGGCCAGCCTGGGCAGCTACAGGTCATGGCCTGGCACAATTCTCATGTGTTGGGCAACCACCTCAGCATGCCATCGCTGTTTGGGACCACTAAGTGTCAAAGAGACCATCAGCAGCAGCTTTCAGGGCTCTACAGAGGGTACACAAATTTTTAAATCCCTGATTAGGCTGTTGATATGGACAGGAATATTTTCGCTTGCATTTTTCTTTCTTGGAACAGAAGATATGAAAACTCAATGGGTAGGACACATCCACTGCTGGGAGATGTGGTGTTCTTCTGGGCTCTGTAGGCTTTGCCTGTGTCTCCAAGTAAAATAATTCATCACCCAGTCTCTGAATGTGAGGAAAACTTTCTACTGCCTTCTACTCCCTGTAGTATTTAGCAGTGCTCAACTACAGCAGATTCTCAGCTTAAGGGTCTTGGCAACAGTCTCCCTCCTTATAAAAAACTCCCTTGAATTCTCACAGATGTTTTAATGGTACTTATGTTTCTCTTCAGAAACGCAGACTCAGAAGCAAAATTTTGCAGAAAAGATTTATTATATCTCCAAGAGAACAGATAAAGGCGTTATAGGTGTTACATTGCTGCCATAAGGGACGATTTGATTAAAGTGAAGGAGATACCTCCAGTACAAACAGGGATTCTCAGGCAATCACAAGGCAGCTATTTCAAACTGCTTTATTCTGAAACTGAGCATAAAAATTAATGGCTCAGCCAAGCATTGTAAATTCCTTACAACACTTCAATGGTACTTAGGCTGGCACAAGTGCTAGTTCTATGCACATAGATGAATTAGCTTCTCTTTTTCAGTGAAAATCAATACAAATGGGCCCTTGTCTATGCAATAGGTGACCGCTTTTTAGCAGAGCTTGGAAAGTGTTTCCTAACAGTATTGGCAAAAGGGGAAGCAAGTACTGGTCTATATCTGAGACACCTCAGTATGACCTCAAAAGTAGTGGTCACAGTTTTGGCTTCATCTAGGGGTGTAGTCAATGCAGAAGGGTAATAGGAATGACATTGCAACAGTGCCCAGGGGATGATCCTCTTGCTGCCACACATTCCTGCTTCCCTTATGGGGTGAGGTGACGGAGTAGTAAGATCAAACCTTGAGTCTGACCCTTGGATATGTATAAATATCCAGACATATGCACCTTCATCCTTCCCAGGGCAACGTTCCTGGTGGATAAGTGCAGCATGGAACAGCAGAGTAAGGTTTAGGATGAGTCCTCCTGATAAACTTACACGTGTATTTTGATGACCAGTGACAGTCATTAAAGAGACACACTTAGTTTATTTTTTAAAAAAATGAGTATGTAGTTGATACTCTAGTTACCTGGCATCTCCCTCCTGGAACATGCAGAGTCAGGCTTGATGCACCCAACAAAAGCAGAGCATGGCCGAAGCAGATCTGAAACAGCTGGGGCAGGTAACTACAACTCCTTGGGAGTGCAGCTCACCATCTCTGCCTTTTTTAAGCTCTCTGAAGTTCTTCCAGCACTATGTGTTTATTGGAGAATAACATGGCATCTATGCATAGCTGTCACAACTCCTGGTAGCAAGATTTTCTTGCATGTGCTCTTTCCAAGGCTTCTTCTGATGGCTCCGAAATTTTCAGGAACCTTTCCACTGCCTTCAGAGGCCAGAACTTTGCTCTCTGTAAAGTTACTGCATGAAATACAGTTAGGTGTGAAGGCTCATAAGAGATAGAAGAAAAACTGCTGCTGAGAGGAGACTTTTATTCATGGAGTAAGGGCTGGCATCCGCTGGGTATAGAATTGCAGTTTTTAATATTCCAGAAAACTTTCCAGCAGTTTAACATCCTTGTTGTTCCAAAGATATGGGTTGCAAACCATTTAGAAACATGAATAGAGAATATGAATATAGAAATGAATGTTCTTACTATTTTTTTCCAGATAGTTAGATTCACAAGTTTTTCTTGCTTGATACTAAGAATTTTTTGGGTTCTTTAGTATGTTCATTAACATATGTCCACAAGTCAGCGTCACTGACTGGCCTAGAATATAACAGTAATCCTCCATTGTGACTCAGGAAATAAATGTGATTAAAGCCTTTTGTTTTTTTCTTTGTATTCACCTGTTTCCTCATCAACCAAAACCCATTCTGCCAGACTGTTTGTTTATGTCAGTACTGAATGAGCTAATCTAAGATATGATTGAACAATCATTTTGGTTATAGCCTACTCATCAAATCTTAACACAAGACAACACACTCTACAAATGAAGAGTTTTGTTATTCTTTTGTTAAATATGATCTTATACTCTACAGATCATAATATTTCTGAAATTCAATGCAGTTAAGATGATGAAAAAGCTGGAGCTTATGAAACATTAACAATAATTGCTACTTTCTTGTTTTATAGGTGCAGCAATAAAATTCAGCCAAAATTACTTTTATTTTAGTGTTTCAAGTAATCTGCTCAAAACCAAAGCTCAGTCTTTACCAATGTAAAGTCTCCACTGGTTGTGAGGGTAATTAGATGCATGCATGAGAATTATCCATAAAGGACAGTACTCTGGATACTCAAAGGCAACAAGGAAGTGCACAGGCTGATCCTGCTCGTGCTGAGGATTTCAGGAGTCATGCTGCCTCACGAAAGGCAGTGTTGTTTGCATAAGCCAAGTTAAACAGAAAGCAATTTACTGCAAAGCATCACTTATAAAAGAATATGGGCAGGTGATACTTATTTCAACTTCATTCTGGCTTTCCACTTCATTCCAAGTGTCACAGGCCAAACACAGTGGCTGTATGGAGGGGATGGAGGCTCCTGCTCTCTTTCATTCTGTCGAGTGTGTGCTCTGGATTATCAGAGAACTACACATGGAAGCTTATTTTTCACACTAGAAATAGTTGACTTCTCCTTCACATCTGACTTTTAAAGATCTTGTAGAGGTTTTCTTCATTTTCTCACTCTTTGTCATCAAAGGGACTAGCAAATGTTCCCTTTTTCCTTCTTGGCACTGGCAACAGGAAAAAACCTGGCTAATATTGGACATCTGGAAGTGGCAGGTGCTTAAATACAATTGATTTCAACAGTACAATGATAATTGAGACCAGCTGAAAAGCAAGGAGAAAATAAAAACTCTGGAGCTATAATGTACTCACATGGAGTAAAAATATCCAAATATTTCTTTTGATTCCCTACTGGTCTTCCTGACTAAATAAGGATTTATTAATCCCTAAAAACCCTGAAAAGTTATCAGAGAAAAAACCCCGAAACAATACTTTCAGGCAGCAGCCCACAATAAACACCAGAATAATCCATTCCTAGCTCAATCCCTAAACCATTTGTTGTAGAGACAGGGATAAAGAAGGACTGAGCAACATGAAGATCTCCAAGCTGAGCCAGGATTCCTGGATGTTGGATGCTGCTGTGGGTTCTCTGCTAGACTTACAGGAGGTGTCACATGCATTACCTTTATGTAGGCCAAGTCAGCTGTCATGCCTAAAATAACCTCATCCACCCAGCAAACTGCTCCATTGCATGAACTTCTTTCAGACACTGTCTTACATTTCTCCTTCTCTCAATTTCACGCCATATGCCCAGTGGATTTTTTTGTTGTTCCTTCCTCAAAAACTTGTGGAGAGGTATGATACAGCTCTACTGCTATGGTATTCTCACCTTTATCTACCGAGCATGATGCATTTTTCCCTGGATTTGATTGCTCTATCCTTTTGCCTCTGATTTGATGCATATCTTCAAAGATTTATATGCTTCTCTAAGTGAGAGCTGGAGCTTTGCATTGTTAGATGGTCTATTGAAGAGTCTGGTTTGTGACATGAAGAGTTTTCATGTAGCTCTTGAATACCTGAGTCAGTATTTCCCCTAATTTTTCACCTTGTAAGTCCAGGCCAACATTTTTTCTTGCACATTTAAATCTTATCCTCAAATCACTTCCCCACTTTACCTTTTCAGGTCTCTCACTTTCACAACAAAATTATCTGTTTCCCAATACCTTATAACTCAGTCTAAGAGTTTCCAGGAACTTCCCTTAAGCAATTTTCTATATTTTGCAGTCCTGACTGAATACAGCCAGGCTGTGGTCACTCCAAGATCCATGCAGGGAGCTGTACTTTGCCATTGGTCAGTGATTTTTCTGGTTGTGGTGCCTCACCCAAGACAGTGGTTCACATGACAGTACCATTTACAAACCAAACTGGAACTCTCCAGTGATATCCTGGCTCCTACACCACAAAAATTTCTACTCTCCCTTCATCTGCTAATTATCGATCAGCATTTAGGACTGTTATTGACAGAGATCATTTCTACCAGGAAGAGACTTTGGGGGTTTCTTTAGCAAGTCAGCCCTCACAAACATAGCAGAATTTCATCCTTTGTAACTCTATTAGATAAAAGCAATCTGGTTTGTCAGGCAAGATCAGTTCTTCATAAACTCATGTCATTTATTGCTCTTGGCATTACTGCCCTGGGTTTAGTTATTTTTCTCTCAATATTTGTTCCATTATTTTAAGGAGCAACACAATTATAGTTCTGGGCTTTGATCCTGATACGAGCTCTGCAGGAGCTTTACAAGTGTCAAAATTCAGTTAATTTCATGCCCTTTTTCACTTAGGGCCCTGTCCAACCAACACGGAAGTCACTGAATATTTTACTCATTGAATAAATTAAATTTAGGTAGGACATAAAGGAACCTCTTTCATTGACACCTAAACCAGCTCCACTCTTTCCTTTGACTTTAAACTGTTTTACCCTGAAACCTATTAAAGGCTCAGCCTTCATGTATTTTAATCAGTCTTCTTCCCTCTAAATTCTTTCAGCCAGTGTTTCCTATCCTACTCTCCTTGGTCTGGCCGCTCTGGATCATCCTGAAAGGTCATCTCTGCCTGTCCCTTTACCCCTCTAGAGCAGCTTTTCTTCTGTGTCATCCCTGGCTGTGTGACCCCTCATTTGCAGGGCTGCTTTCTCCATGAATCCCTCTTCATGGTTTTATGGAGGACCAAACTGTAAGTGGGTTGGTTTGGCTTAGGAAATTGGGTGGAAATTCCTTGTAGGACACTTCAAACAGACTCCACACATTTTTCTGCTCTTATCAACCCAGGAGAAACCAGCAAGTGAGAGACATGTGAAGAGGGGGAAAGAAAAGAGGGGGAAAATTTTTAGGCATTATAAATTCTTGCATTTGGCTTAAGGAAGGGGTAAAGGGTCAGCTTGGTTCTTGTTTTGTCTAATATGATTTATATATCACTGTTGACAACAACAGAGGCCAACTCCACATTATGGATTAACAGCTTGGCAGTGAAGGACAGAGTCATTTATTTACTTTTCATTACAGAGTTCATGGGGTTTGAACTCTCATATAGGACATGCTGGGAGATTTCTCTGTATTTTCCAAACTTTTCCAAACTCCTAAGCAGACCTTGGATGAGAGGACAGGCTTTGATTTGTGGAAGTTTGATATTCCTTTGTGTATTAGATATTGTATTGCTTGGAAATTGAGACATTTGAATTAAAGAAGAGAGACAAAAAAACCCCAAAAAAACAAACTAGAAAATATTTTACAATATGAAAATTAGAATTAAACAATAAAAGCACAGATTTTTTTTTTTCTTCCTCTTCTGGATGTAAGGACTTTTTGAAAAAAAAACCAACGAGTCCAAACCACTCAACTATAACCTTGCACATCAAGTCTTAAACTCAGGCAATTGCTTATGGCTGAATCACATGAAAGTATAAAACAGTTCATAAAGGTGGACCTTCACCAAGTGCTGCTTTATCTAGGTTCACTAAAAAGTAGGGTTTTAAAAATTGAAACTTGCTTTTTCATGTGATATTTTGACCTTTCGGTTTCTTGGAACTGCTTGTTCATGATTTTCCTCTCTTTCCCAGCAAATGCCACAGGAATTTAGCCTTTTGCTGGCTAACCTGGGAGCCATTGTATGCAGCATATTCATTTAGACAATGTCAGAGGTGGCAGCAGCATTCCAGACTGAAATCAAGACAGCAAATTCTATAATGGAAGTATCTTGATTGTTTTTATACATTTCCTTCCACTTCAGCAGAGATGTGATTTTGTGGAAAGGTGGATTTTCTTTATTTTTTTATCCTTTTTTTTTTTTTTTAATTTTAGAAAATACGTTTGTTTATGAACGTTTGAAAATGACATCTTCAGATTTTTAGGACGTATCTTGGCAGAGGAGAGGACTATAAATCTTCACACACACATTTCTGCAATCCAAAAGGAAACTGCAAGACCACCAAAACCTGGCAAAAGAAAGTGAAATAAAAATGACTGTTCCCTTCTCCCACAACTTACATTATTCAGAATATTAAATAAAAAATCTGACATATGGAAATATTTAGATTGGCACTCAGAGAGAAGATGCAGTATTATCAAAATGGATTCTACTCTACTTTGTAGTCTCCAATGCCTCCATTAAAAAAGCACGAGGCAGACATATTTTAATGGAAAACATTTTATTTGCATTTATATGGGAGAACGGAAACCAAAGTTTAAAACCACAAATTACTTTATAGATAACATTCTAGATTTGGGGTTTAAAGGGTCCAGATGTGAAGAAATATCAGATATTTTGAACTGAACTTATTTTCCAGAGGAGAGAAGAGATTGAAATGCAAACAGATTTACTCAACTCTCTAAAATACCTCAAAATCAAAAATTGATATTGAAGAGTGTATGATTGGGTGATCTGGGTCAAATAACCAAATAGATTAAAAAAATAGGAAATACTTTTTGCTTAAATTAGAGTTTCCTAGATTTCTTATCCAGACTCACTTCAAAATAGAATTTAATTACTGATTATTTATATGTAGCTAGATAAAAAAGAGGGTAATTCATTTTGGAAATTAATTGTATCAAATCTGAATCATAGCCTTACCTTTAGTCAATATCTTAATAGGAGATTAACTGATATAATTCGTACCTACAGTGATCTGATTTTATTCGAGAGAAGAATCACTCTTAAAGGTCTTGTTTAAGTAAATACAAAAAAGATGGAGAGTATCTCTCCATCACACAAGGTGCCATATGGAGAAGACAAGGACAAGTTGCACTGGAAGAAGTTTCATCCTGAAATACAAAGAAAAATTTTACAGTAAGAGCTCACTGGGGCAACCTCTCCAGAGATACGTCAGAATCCCTCTTCCTGGTTGTGTTCAGGATGTAACTGGACAGGGTGCCAGACATTCTCCTGGAGGCTCCCTTTCCCGTGAAAGTTTGGACCAGAGGAACTTCCAAGGTGCCCTCTACCCTGGGCAGCTATATGATTGTATGGATACGAAAGGAATTGTGGGTGCCCCGTCCTTGACAGTGTTTGAGGCCAGGTTGGATGGGGCTCTGAGCAGGCTGGTCTAGTGGAAGGTGTCCTTCCCAAGGCAGGGAGGTTGGAACAAGATGATCTTTAATGTTCTTTTCAACCCGAACCATTCAGTGATTACATGATACTATTCTGTGACTCTGTGATCCATGCTGCTGCAGAGTGGATGTTTGAGAGTGAGTGGAACCCTGTATATGCTTATTCTTTGCAAGGTGATGAATGAAAAAGCACACAGCATTTTGAAATGAAAAATGTGAGGAGCTTTAGAGAGAAGACTGAGTTCTATTTTTCTTAGTTCTTTACCATTTACAAAATGTACCTCTGCTTTTCAAGTAGCCTCATTTGAAAACATTTGAAAGCAGAAATTCTAGTAGGCGATGTTTCCAAAGGTCCTGCCCTCAGTCATGTGTGGCATTAGGAAACATCAGTCATGCTGAAGGCTTCATCTCCCAGAGCAGTACATCTGGTACTTGCCATTCCTAGGCTGTCACAGACATTTCCTCTCTAGCAGATTTCATCTGCAGCAGGGCCAGTATCTAAGAGATTTATTAATAAAATATTATACCTCCACTGTATTCTATTTGGCTTCATATAAATAATTTAGGCACAAAGGAATTCCCTGGTCCTTTTTACAGATTTGGAAAAAAAATACTGTGCAATGCCAAAGAGGATTGTGGCAAATCAATCTGCTCTTACATTCTCATATTAAAGGCACATGAGTAGCTACAGAAAAAGAGTAAAAAAGATTGTCAGAACAATAGAATACAAGGTAAAAAGTGAAAAAAACCCCCATAGAAGATGACAAAGGCATACAACAAAGCAAGAAAACAAGAGAAAGTGGCTTTATTAATACTAATGCTGGTCAGGTTACTGTGTTTTATGAAACATTTCAAAATATTCTCTTTTTCACACTGTACTTTGAAAATAAAATGAAATCAATTTAATGGAAAGAATGCCCCCAAACACAGAAATAATTTAGCAGCTTGGCTGACCAGGGCTCTCACCTGAGGCTGGAAAACTTCTCCATAGTGATAACTGAGAGCAGGGCTTTGAGTGGGTCCATGACCTCACCCAGGGGTGGTTTGATCAGTCAGACATTCTACTGCAGATGCTTCTTCTTCTTGGCTATGAACATGAAAACTTTCCTGATGAATGAAACCCATCAAACCCTTTTTGCAAAAAGGTCCAGAACCAAATCCCATTGCTGTAATTTTAACCACAGCAAATGAGCTACTCTGATTTGCACCAGCCAAGAAATAGAGTCGGAGGAAAAAACCTCATAGATTACAGGTGAGAGCTGCCCTCTTCCTCTCTTTCCTCATCTTCTTTCTGTCATCTTAGAGATCATCTAAATTAAACCCTCAAGCAATTCAATATTCCATTTCTTAACTCTTCTCTCTCTCTTTCATTGCTCCTCAGTGTAAAGAAGCATTCTGCAAAACTATGGGTTGGTCTATGCCTAATGCTTTAAAAATAGGCATCTAAAGATCTGTTTCCAACATATTCCCATCCCCATAAACAAACACCACGTGCATCAGAGGTCTCAGCTCACATGCCTCCAAACAAGTGCAATACTTACCCTGGCACAACCACATCTGATGAGGTTACAAATTCAATGCACCATGAAGAACACAGCTGATTATTTTAATTAGGTGGGGATTTGCAAAGGCAGGCAGTAGGAGTTAGTATATCCTACAGCAGGAGTAAAGCTAGAGCCACTTCCAACCATTTATGGGGAGTTAAAGCCACATTCCATGGAAGTAACAGACAATTTTTCCATGTGCAAATCCTGCATCTAGGAAAAAGTCCATGAAGAGGTAACATCATGCTGTCACACTAACAATGATTAACTCTTTTTCACTACTGAGGGACTAAAAAAGCTAATGGGAGTAAAAGGGAGCCTTCATGATACTCAAAACAAGTGTTTCACAATCTGTTTTGACTCAAGCAGTTGTAATTTTCATTTATTCTCTTTATAGTTAGGTTATAATTAGAGAGGAACAGCCAAAAAACCCAAACAAACAAACAAAAAAAAAACCCACAAAAACACCAAAAACCAATCCAAATTAAATATAAGGTTTTTAACTTGGTATGCTCTTTAAAGCTTCCACACAAACACTGCTTGCTCTCTTATGGGAAATACTGCATGATTGTTTGAAAAAGCTAGAAAACATAAGGTCAATCCTCTATTGCTAACACAAGCATTCTAACAAGCAGTGTAGTAATGTACTGCATTTATAATTCCCTTGGTTTGAAAAAAAAGAATATTCCTGTGTCAGAAAAACAACTCCTCTTAACTCCTCTTAATTAACTTCTAATCCTGCCTTTTTGTTGCTGAGCTGTCACCTTCACATAAGCATTTACCAACCACTTTCACTGTGTTTCATGCCATACCTTGTGTACCTCATTGTAGAGCATTACATTTACATCACTTTTATTTTATGGTGATAATGCGTGAATCTATTAACGCGATGGAAATATCTTAAATAAAAGTAGCCTGCCTTCAGTAATTTT
Source organism: Cettia cetti (assembly GCA_013401135.1). Taxonomy (NCBI): domain Eukaryota; kingdom Metazoa; phylum Chordata; class Aves; order Passeriformes; family Sylviidae; genus Cettia; species Cettia cetti. Next base: position 33,482 of record VZUI01079986.1, read on the forward strand.
GTGTAGGACTAATCCTAGAATACTGTTATTCTGTAGTTAAAAATATTAAAGCCAATACAAGTCAACATCTTTTATAAATTCATTAGAAAGTGTTGACTACAAAGCAGAAGCTTTTGAACACTTACTTTGTTTCAATATCCACAGTCTGAGTGACTTTTTTCCTGTTATAGAAACAAATACAAGTTTCAATTTGGCTTATCAAAAGCATAATTAATTCCTGTGCATAGGTTTCCAGAGCCGTAAGTGCCAAAAGGCTTAATAAAACATACAAATTTATCACAAAATTAAAAATTCAATATTATTTTCCCATTATTTTATATAAAATATTGAATGTATAGAAGTATTGCCATTATTTTTTTAATGAGAGCACAAAAGATCAAGATACTCAACACGATTAAGGCAGCTTAAATAGAGGGGTTTGCTCACTGATCCACTACAAAATAGATCAGTCAGGATTTGCCTGCCAAATAATGCCACGATAATAGTGGTTTGAGAAGATGGTGTACACCATTCATGGCATTTCTGACAGAGTCACTGTTCTATGAGGTTACAAATGTTCTAAAACACATTCAAAAGTTTCTAAAAGGCAATATTTTTATTCATAGGAAATGTGCCAAGAGCACCTCATCTGTCACTTCTTCATCCAGCTGTATGGCAACCCTTTTCTGTCTTCTAGTCTTACCTGTAGACTTTTTCCCTCTGTCTCTTCTAGCTGCCTGCCTCTGGGTTCACTTCTCCATTAGGGAATTATAATTCAAATAAGAATGTATATGAATTCTCTTCTGGGAAAAAAAAAAAAAAGTTATCAAGATCTTTATAAAGCCTCATGCACTATAGAAAAGCCAGAATGCAAGTCCAGTCGATGCCTCAGGCTTATGGCAAAGAGCAGCATAATTCATAGTCTAGGGAGAGCATGAAAATAGAGATGTGTGTAATTGAAGCTGAAGAGCAAAGGAATTCCTAGGATCCTGAGGACTGCAGTTAGAACAGAAAATCCCTCCATGCTGAAGGAAAACTTGGAAGTTATTTCTGTGGTATGAAATCTTGGGTGAGACTCACACAGTGAGAGATGATGTTTTTAACAAATACAGCAGGTCAGATGGTTGTGCCAGGATGAGTTTATGGTGCAACGAGAAATTGCAATGACCTTTGTAGTTAAAGAGCATCTTCATCTTTTCAGGAGAAAGTGGTGACATAAAATGTTTGGCCAGCCCATTCTTACAGTCCCCAGGAAATGAAGTGGCTCAATGATTTAGCTCTGGACATTTATCCTCCTCTTTTATCAGCACATTTGAGATAAGGTTCAAGTCTGTGAGCTAGATAAAAAGACTGCAGCATTGTTATTTGTGCTGCTACAGCCCCAGGTAGTTGCTTACATGTAGAACTTCAGTTTTTTCATATAAAAACCATAGCTATAAAAGAAAAACCAGTGAAATCATAGAATCGTCAAGGTTGGAAAAGACCTCTAAGATCATCAAGTCCAACCCCCAACCCAGCACCAGCACTGTGCTCACCATTAAACCATGTCTCCCTTTGTGCCTCATCTACACATCTTTTAAATCCCTCTGGGGATAGTGACTCCACACTACACCACTTCCCCAGCCAGCCTCTTCCTGTGTTTGACACACCTTCCTGGGAAGAAAGTTTCACTATACAATCTAAACCTCCCCTGGTGCAATTAATACCTTTTCTTCTTGTCCTGTCTCTGGTTACCTGGGGGAAGGGACCAGCCCCCACCTGGCTACACCCCTGTAGCACCTCCTCAGCTGCCTCTGTTGCTCCTCATCAAAGTTTTTCTCCACACTCCTTTACAGTTCCTTTGCCCTTCTCTGAACATAGAAAATATCTTCAAATAAAATTTAAAAGAAATATATATTCAAATCCATCCAGATTTTCAAGGGTACTGTGTACATGCTACAACTGAGGGAATTTGATTATGATAATAATCAAAGCACACCTTTTTAGAAATGTCATCCTTTGATAGGCCTGCTCTCAAGAATATTGATCTTTACCTTGCTAATTTAGAGAAAACTTCTCTTTTTTGATTTGGATAAAACTCCTCATGATTAAACTGTCTTCAGCTATTTCTTAGGTTCAAACACCAACCTGAAATATAATTTGCAATAATATTTGATTAAACAGAGAAAGAAAAAACCTTTCTTGATACCAGCAATTATGCTTCAGTTGAGAAATGAAGGGAAAAAAGTCCCTCAAGAGTAGTTAAATAAAACACTTAACATTGGAAAACTCTTTTTTAACCTGTCTTTCAGATCCTTTGAGGTTCTTGTCTCCATGTAAGCCAGAAAGGGAATCACAAAGTCTTGGAAGGTGCTATTGTGCCAAGCTTCCTCCTGTAGTCACTACAGACAGGTTTGTCCTCCAAAGGCTAAGTGAGAAATCTCTGCATCATCCCTGGAGGAGACTCTTAATCACTCCAGCAGCAGTAGAGGTTAAAGAAAGAAGACTGGCCTTTCTAGCCAGAAGCTGGGTTTTGAGAATACGCACCCTGAGCATCCCTGGCACTTCTCTCTTCCCAAGAGCACTCTCAAGTTTGAGAAATATTAACATTTAGGTGTTGGAAAAAATTTCAAAAAGAACTTTCATTGGATTAGGAAATTAAGGGTTCTAAACGTGCTGTGTTAGTAAGTCTCAGAAAACTTCCTGGGAAATTCTCCAGGAAACTATAAAATATATTTTTCTGAAGTACAGAAATCTGAAGTAAGGACCCTTCCTTTCCCTTTCCCTTTCCCTTTCCCTTTCCCTTTCCCTTTCCCTTTCCCTTTCCCTTTCCCTTTCCCTTTCCCT
>VZUI01079992.1:0-18299 GCA_013401135.1 Cettia cetti
CGCGGCGGGCCCGCCGGGGGGCGGCCGGGGGGCGGCCCGGGGGCGGCGGCGTGCGGAGCACGGGCCGGGCGGCGGCGGAGGATGGGCAACGCGCAGCGGAAGGGGCCGCGCAGCCAGCGGCGGGGCAGGATGCGCTCGGCAACAGGTACCGGCGCGGGCGGGGCGGGACCGAACCCGCGGCCCCGCCGCCCCCGGGAGCACCGCCACCCCCGAGACCCCGGGCTGCGGCGGCGGCAGGGAGAGGCTCGGGCTGCGGCTCGGCACGCCTCGCTCTCCTGTCCCGGTGGGCCGCTTGGAGGACACGGGCAGAGGTCACCCCGGCCGAGGCTTAGCCTCCTGACGGGGACGGCGCGGGATGAGGCTGGCAGTGCAGCCACCACGGTCCCCCAGCGTGTGGGACAGGTGCTGGCTGTCCGAGCTGCGGGGAGCCGGCCCCATGCAGTGGGCAGCCAGCCCCAAGCAGTGGGAAACCAACTTTGAGCAGTGGGGATCCAGCCCTGAGGTGTAGGGAGCCAGCCTAGGCAGTGGGGATCCAGCCCTGGGCATGAGAATCCAGTCCCAAGGTGTGGGAAGCAAGTGCTTGGCATGAGGCTGCAGCCCGGGCAGTGGGGAGCCAGCCCCGGGGACAGGGATGCAGCCCCAAGCTGTGGGGAGCCAGCCCCTGGCAGCTGGGAGCCCCTGTAGTTGCTGTTCCCAGAGCTGGGCCCTCCCCCAGGCAGGGAGCCCAGTGCCTGTACAGCCCCCGCACCCCAGCTCCCTTCTCCCACACATCGCAAAGGCAGTGGGTGTTTGGGGGCTCTTGTACTACAAACAGTCTTGGGGAGGTGGACAGCCCTGCAGCTCTGCAGGGAGCTTTTTGAGGGGGAGCAGAGGGAGCACAGGACTCACTTGGTGCTGGGGGTGGGCAATGAGGGCAGGTGCCCTCTGAGGAAGCTGGGTCAGACAAGCAGGACCTGTCTGGTCACTCCTTTGTCCCCTGTAGCTGGTCCAGGCAGTTCAGCAACCCTCCCCAGTGCTCCAGCTCTTTTTCCAGCCCAGCTCCTAGGAATGCCGAAGAGCTGAGGGCTGGGGTCTGTCACAACTCCTGGTGCCAGACCCATCAGAGCCCTGGAGTCCCAGAGTGCAGCATGCTGGCCCCAGCTCCTGCTGCCTTTTCCCTGCCTGCTGGCTTGGGAGCGGGACACAGCAGTGTGGGCAGCAGCAGGAAACTTCCAGCCCTGGGAGAGACCTGGGAAGATTGCTTAGAAACTGCAGGAGAATGGGGACTGCTTGTCACAGCCCAAATGACTGTCACAGCTTAATAATCAGTGGGCAGAGAGGGTGGCAGCACAACCTGACGATGTCTAATTTTGCAGCAGTGGGTGCAAAGCCCCAAAATGGGGCACAAGAACTTTGGGTTGCACAGGAGGGGACCAGGAGAGAGGCTGAGCTGCAGGTCAGAGGGGGTGAGAGATATGGGCTAGTCGGTATCCATCACATCACCCTTGACTCCCGTCTGGAGGGCATGGGAAGTGGGCAGTGATTGGACTGTGGGACTCAGAGGGACCATGGGATGCTGGTCCGTTCCCTGCCGGGAACCAGTGCCTGGACCACAGGGTGCTGGCCTGCAGGTCCTGGGGGATGAGGGATGCTGTGCCAGCCACTACCCAGCACAGTGCCCTTGGCTCCCATTCGCAGGCATGGAAGATGAGCAGTGCCCAGACCATTGGATGCTGCTCTGCTCCCTGCCTGCCTCTCCCACCTGGTGCGACTCAGAGGGAGAAATAATCACACTTGAGAATTGTCAAAGGAATTCTTGGAGCTCCGAGAAGGACCCAGGGGGGATTGTGGGGCCAGGCCCTGGCCAGAGCTGGTAAAAGCCAGGTCACAGTTCCCCACCAGCCTGGAGATCTCCAGCAGATCTCTCTCAGGTGCCTGGTTTCCCTGCGAAGACCTGCATCTGGCTGCTGGGGGCAGGGAAGTGTGGGATATGGCACTGCATGGCTCTAAACTCATCTTGGGTGTAAAGCTCAAGCAAATACTTGGATACTTACAGGGCTGCTGGGACCTCAGTGCCTGGGGGATTCCTGAGCAGTTGCACATGCTGAGCAGGCTTCCATGCAGAGAGGTGGCAGCAGGGCCAGGCTGGAGCTTATCTGCAATGGGGAAGGAGCTGAGGCTCCATAAGGAAGCAGCCCTGGGCTGGGTGTGGGTCACTGGTGATGTGGAATATTCCTGAATGAAGTCTGCACTTGGGACAGCATTTTTGGCTCTGCTGCAGCCCTGGCTCCCAGGAGCCTCCATCCTCTGGGAGAAGCTAGCTCAGCTTTACTAAGCCCTGGGGCACTGAGAAACTGGTCCCCGAGGAGCCTTTGCTCCAGACTTTGGAATGAGCTGAAATGAGATGAAGCTCTTGGAGCTCTGGCAGCTCCCAGGTCAGAGCCAGAGGTTCAGAAGGGCATCTGGTTTTGTTAGCTGTAAGGACTGGGGGACCTGGCAGGCAGTAGCTTAGCTGGGCAGGGGGCAGCCACGGGCTCCAGGTGCTGGTTTCCCCACAAGGAGTCTTGTGGTTGCTCTATATAGGAATGGCCATGCTCTGCTGGGAGGACAAGCGCCCACACGCTGTGTCTCCCCAGGTCACCCACCACTCTCAGATGGTGCTCCAGCCACAGCTAGGGGATATTTTGGTTCCATGGCCCTGTCCGGCTCAGGGAGTCCAGCCTGTCCTCGCTCTAGCATCCCTCTCCAAGTGCTGCAAGAGGGATGCATGTGGAGGGATGTGCATTCTTGAGTGACCCGTCCTGAGGGTGGGTGGATGTGGGATGGGCTGTGCAGGGCCACGGTCCCTCCACCATCCTTCTCCAGGGAAGGAAGAGGGGCTGGGTCCAGGACAATGGGCTGTGGTGCTGACTCAAACAGCCAGTTCCTGGTCACTTCCTCTCCCTGCTGGAGCTGGAGGCAGCGAGGACAGGGGAAGCTCAGTGCTCTCGGCCTGGTTTGAGGAAGGAGCTCCTGGGCGGCCAGAGCAAGAGGCCTCCCCCGGCACTCACAGCCATGGCCAAAGTGGAGTGGCTCCTGGCACCCTGGCACCGGGCAGGTAAGGCAGGCAGCAGGGCAGGGCTGAAGTGGGTAGTGAGGGCGGTGGGATCTGCAGGCACTGCTCACTCTGCAGGGCAGGATCCTGGGCTGGGGGCAGCTCTTGGGCACAGACTCTCTGGAAGCCATGCAATAGTCCCTGGGGTCAGTGCTGTCCAGCAGTACCACTCTTGTGCCACCTTTCCCAGACTGACCTGAGCTGTGGAGAGTTCCTGTCCCTTTTAAATCCTTCTGCAATTCCCCAGCCAAGTCGGGTATCCTTGCTCTGACAAAGCAAGAGAAAGAGACAACCAGTCCATATGGCCCACTGACCACTCATCAGTCCTGCGGCAACAGATCCTGCCTGTCGTGGTGGTACTGTGTCCCCCATGCAGCTTCCATGTGCTGGTGGCAGCAGGAGGAAGGACCGTGGGTCATGGAGACATGGACCATGGGTCTACACAAACATCACAGACACCCAGGACCCTCACTGCTGTCACTGCTTTTGCTCCTGCTGTAGCTGATTTCAGGTCTCAGGCCCCTTTGTCCCAGGACCTCTGGCCACATTCCCCTCTCAGGCGACTTCCTCACATTGTCCCGGCCCCGCGAAGTGTAAAACCAGCCAGGCACAGGGGAAGCTGCGCTTTCCTGGAAGGACCCCTCTGGAAGCAGACTCTGGCAACCCACACTGGGCAGAGTGGTGAGCACTGCCTGGGCTTCCATGTGCTGTGGAACAGTACCAGCCAGGCTGGGGATGTCACCATGGGAAGGCTGGTGGGCAGCTGACTATGGCCACCCTGTGCCCAGAGGTTCCTTTGGCCATGACACTGTGATGTTGGGCTGCCAGGACCAGCTGAGTCTGACAGGTTGCTGTGCCAGGCTTCCTGAGGCTTTCAGAAAAGATTTGTGCCTGGAGTTTTGCTGAGAAGTACGGCAGAGTAAGGGTTGCAGTATGAGGAGGCTGCCAGGGAGCCATGGCAGGGCGGGGAGGGGGCTCTGGGCACAGGTCCTACTGCCCATGGTGGAGGGCTTGGTGCAGGAGTCTGGGTTCAGGCAGACTCCGGGACTCCAGTGCCTGTGCCAGTGCTGCTGCTCTGGCCCCGGGAGCAATGAATCTCAGCCCCTTGTCAGGGAGCAGCCTGAGTCCACCTTGGTGTGGTCCCTGCCGCCAGCACAGCCATGGGCTGTTCCCATCCCTACAGCACGGGAGGATGGCACACTGGGCTCCTCCTGGGCCAGCTTCACCGGGCAAATCCTGCAGCACACATACCTCCCGTCCTGCCAAAACTCCCTGACTAGGGCCCATTGCGCTGCTGGGACCAAATGCACGCTGCAGCTCTGAGTCTTGCTGATGAACAGGGATGTTATTGACTGGTTTGCTGCTAGTGGTTTTCATAGAGACCTCACATAAACCAGCCCTCTCCCCATGAGCTGAGGGACCACCACAGCTGTCAAATCTACCCTGCTTTCAGCAACTTCTGCAGTGCCCTTATCTCCCATCAGGACAAAAATCAGCTGATTCCTTGTTAAACAGAGAGCTTGGAAGAGCAAAAAACCTCTGGCAGTTCTGGTGTGTTGAGACACTGTTGTTTCTCAGTGCCTCTGGTCCTCCTGGGCACCTGTGTGGGAGCATGGGGTTGTGCTGTACCAGGATAGTGGCATGGCCAAGCTGGGGTCTGGACATGGCACCCCTGAAAGGCCCCTCTGGCCCCATCCACTAGCAGGTCAGACACCTGTGCAGGTGGGGCCTGCCTCACTGGGGGATTGGAGCTATGCCACCAGACACGTGACAGTGGAGGTGTCAGATTTGGATGGTGCACAGTCTCTTGGCTTTTCCAGTGAGGGTTCATCCCAGGCACAGCATGTGCAAGTGGGCACACGGGACAGGTCTGCTTAGTGAGCACCACTGCCCTGTAGCACTGAAGTGTCAGCAGGGTCAGGATTTCGTTCAGACCTGGGTGGGCATCTGGCCCTGGGGCTGCCGTGCACATGGACACAGCTCTACATCCCGCAGGGAGCTGGTCCAGCAGGGTGTGAGCTTGGGACAGGAGGTGTTTCTGCGGCCACTGCCAGCTCCCTCTGTGTGCTCTTTTCACTTCCTCTACCCTAGCTGTGGAGCAGCATGTGCCTGGTTTATACACAGGAATGTCCCCAAGCCGCACGCGCCGACAGCGAGCAGTCCAGGATCGAGGGCAGGCCACAGCACTCACTTGAAGCTGGTGGCACACGGTCCCAGCACTGTGGCACACGGCTCTGGCCAGCGAGCTCGGGGTGCTGCCAGGATCGGTCTCGGTGCCCAGGTTCACTGCCCTAGCCCTCTGGCATGCTCGGTGCTCCGGACCTGCGGCGGCAGTAGCTGCCGCTGTGCCTGTACCCGTTGCCATGGCTGCTCTGCTGATGGCGCATCACCTGCTGCTGCCAGTTACATCATTCCTGCCAGTACTCCGCGCTGGCAGAGAGGGTCCGAGCGGCTCCAGACGCGCCCCCGGCATCTCCTGCACGTGGGGAGCAAACCTGAGAGGGAAGATCTGGCGGTGAATTCAAGTGAGAGGCATTGTCTCACAGGAGCTTCGGCCTGGACTGAAACAGCTCTGATGGCTCTGTCAAATATCTCCCTGTGGATTCGGGATGCGTGGGCTGTGGGTGAGTAGGGATGCTGGCATGGAGCAGGGGTGACTCAGGAGATACTGAGGGGCTGGGGGTCCTGCAGGGATGCTGTTTGCGCTGGAGACCGTGGAGCTCAGCTCCCCTTCAAGCAAACTTTTCTGGAATTCCGTCTCAGTCCTTGTGTACCTGCCATGGCCACAACACCCTGAGCCTGGACACTGGCTAATGCTCAGCAGGACTCTGAGTCTGCAGCATCCACTGCAGCTGATGGTGCTGACTCTGGGAACATCCCAGGCAGATGTCCGTCGGCAGGCAGAGTAGGGGTTGCTGCCTGCTCCTCTCCTCATGTCCTGGGCCTCTGAGGGGGCCTGGTGCCAGCAGGGAGCATGGTGAACCCCCCACCATCTGCGCCTCAGTTTCCTTCAGCAGCAAGGCTGGCCAAGATCAGGTTGAGACTGCTGGGGTTGGTGGGATGGAGCTGTCCCTCTGGCTCTGCTGTCCCAGGATGCCCTTCATCTCCCGCAGACATTCACCACAGGATTGGAGCCCCTCAGAGGTATTTTGTGCTCTGAGCCTGTCTCTGATAAGTGTGGCAGGAGGGTCACTGCCAAGGGCATTGGCTCAGCTCAGCTGCACTGTCCTGGCCAGCTGCTGTGTCCTCCTGCCAGACACTCTCACTTGTCTGGGGCATCCTGTGCACACAGATGGGGGTGGCAGCTGGGCTTCCTTGGACACTTACAACCTGCCCTTGTACTGAGCCTGCATCAGGCTGCTATCAAATACTGCCCGTCGCTTGGGAGCGCTGTGGCAGTGGCACTGAATCAGGATTGCCGGCTCCTTACACCCGTCGCCAAGCTGCCGTGCAGTGTTGTCTGGGAGTGCTACTCCCAAAACACCCTCAGAGCCACTGCTCCCAAAACACTCTCGGAGGGGCTGCTTCCAGGGAGTCAAAGCCTCAGGGTGCTGCTCACTTTGGCACAGAACTGTTCTTGCAGTGCAAGTTTGGGGCATCTGGGTGCCAGGAGAGTGCTCAGCTCATCCATTCTTGCCCTCACCCCTTCTCCCCATCTGGGGAGATAGAACCCACGATGCCTATGCCTTGGTGATGCCAGCATCTTGGCAATGCCAGCAGCTCAGCAGTTCCTGTACCACAGCCCACACTGACTCAGGACTACACTGTGTCACTCACAGTCCCAAATGAGCACATGTCAGCAAAGAGGGGGAAGCTCCACGGGGGAGGACCCCTGGTACTGCGGGTTCCCTTTCTGGTCTAAGTTGCCCCCGTGGCAGGGCAGGGTGCTGGGCGTGGGTGCTGCCACGTTTCCGCCGCACCCAGGGCAGCCCCGGGTTTGGTGTTGTGGTTTGCCCACGTGGTCAGCACCCGAGGTGGATGTTGGGGTTGACTCGGCAGCAGGGACGAGGTGCAGAGGTGAGCTCCCGTATTCCGGGGAGGGTGGCAGGGGCTTGGAGAGCTGCAGGGGCTGCTCAGGATGTCCCTGCGTCCTTGGTGGGTTGTGGCTGCAGGGGGATATATGGGCAGAAGATGAGGAGCATCGCTGTGCTGAGGCCGAAGGCTGGGGCTGTGTGAGCCAGATAGTGGGTGCAGCAAGTTAGGATTTAGGATGCACCCTTGGGGTGTTCTCAGAAATGACAGGACAGCTTTGGATCTCCCACCTCACCAGAAACAGCATGTTCTGGGGTCTGGGGTCTGCAGAGGTGAAGGTGTGGTCTCTGCCCCTGGCACTGTGTGTCAGAGTTTTGGGGAGATGCCCAAGCTTGCCCTGTGCATGGCACACACATGCACACATGCGCCCCAACACCTCCTGGTTGGTATGGAAACAAGTGAAATTATTTAGAGGAAGAAAAAAGGGAAAAAAAAAAGGAAAAACCCGGTGTTAAGGCCTGTCGTTATGGAAACAAATTATAAAAGTAACTAGGCTGGGGACATGGCACCTTGCTTTTGGGGTGCAGGCTCCATCAGCTGGGTGAAGGATGGGCATGAGGGCACCCAGGAGCACAGGAGTGTTGTAGGCAGGAGGGCTTCTGGGGGCAGGAAGGTGCCTGGGGACAATGGGGATTGCTCATGATGCTGTACAGACGAGCTGGGCCACAGCTGCCTGACCACTGGGGACAGAGGGAAATGTGGCTTGTACTGGGGGTCCAGCGCCTGTTTTGGGGCCCTTCCCCTTTGCAGGTATATGGGATTGATTTTGCTGCCTCAGCTGGGCAGCAGGGCAGTGGTGTGTTCCTGGGGCTGGGCACTGCACTGCAGGTGGCAGAGGGGAAATGTTGGTAACACACTGGTCATCAGAGTGTCTCAACGGATGGGAACAGGGACCATGCAGCTCCAAATCCCCAGCAATGAGACCCTGGTCATCCATATCCCTGTGTAAAGCTCACAGAGACCTGCTCTGTGCCTGCCAGGGCATGGATGCCCTTGGAGGCAGTGTGCCAGCGGTGGCACTCCCTTGAACCCTTGCTGGGTACAAGCCTACATCCACCCAGAGCAGTGCAGCCAGGGCTGCGGTGTTCCCATGGCTAAGCCTGTTTGTGGGAGCAGTGCTTAGTTCCCCACAGGGCCAGTTCATTGCTGAGCCCAGATCCTGCTCCCAAGGACTTTTCCATCCATCGGGGTGTTTCAGAGGATCTGAGTAGTCCTCACAGAGGTTTCCTTCCCTGGAGTGCTTCCGGGGTGTCCATGCCAAGGCAGGGCGTGTGAGCCCCAAGCTGCAGTACAATGGAAGTGACAGGTCCCTGGCTCCTGCCTTTCAGTTGCAACTTCTGCACCTCCACAGTCAGGATGTTGCTCCACCAGAGCGTGCAGCATTTCCTGCACCCGGGCGCGGTTAGGCACATGTGGCAGGGCTGGCTTCCTTCCCCAGTTTCAGCCAGCTCCCTTCTTGTCAGCCCTCAGGGACAGTGTCCAGCCCCCAAAGTGGTGGCAGCAATAAGGGCTGGTCCCAACGGTCAGCAGCCTGCCAGGGCGGCATGCAGCCACATCCTGGTATTCCTGGAGAGCTGGGGTGGGATGAGTACTGTGCTGGCACGGTGTTATCCCACAACCTGCAGGGAAGCCACCTCCCACCTTCCTCTGACCCCACTCTCTCCTGCCTGCAGCCACCTCTAACCTGGACCTCGAGAGCAAGAAAGCTGCCCCCGCCAAGCTGCCATGGCAGCAGCCTGTGAACGTCTTCCTGGCAGCTGGGCGCCCACCAGGCATGGAGGAGCTGCACCAGGAGGCCCAGCTCAACCTCCAGAGCTTGCTGCAAGGTAGCAAGGAGAGGGGCTGGGATGGGCTGGGTGAGGGTGGTGGGTGAGTGCTGCCTGGACTAGGTGACCACGATGAGACTGTGAGCTCATTTCCCACACGCATGTCTAAGCCGCTCCTTGGACCTCACCAGGCTGCAGGAGTTGGGTCCTTGGGGTCCCAGCCTCCAGTAGCCTCCTCACCGATCTCTGTTCCCAAGTCACTGCTGCAGGTGCCAAAGCAACAGCGACCAGGACTACCTGCTGGGGCCACTGAGGCCAGTGGCACCACCAGGGCACCCATGAGCCCCACCACAACGCAATTCTCATAAGGGTCTCAGGGATCTGCCACAGATTCGCCTAACTGGATCAACATGGCCAGTGATTTTGTTTCCTTCCAATCTCTGGCCCAGGCTGTCACGTGGCCCTGGCTCTGATGCTCCTCAGGCATCAGATGAGATCAGCAGCCTAGCCATCCGAAAGCTTGTAATCTCATTAAGTCAGCCTGAGCAGCCCTGCTTTCCGCCAGTCCACAGCCACCAGCATTAATTAGCTCAACAATTACAGGATGGGGACACACTGAGTTCCTGGCTGTCCCCAGCGAGACCCACTGCATCCCCTGACTGCGCCCTGGGAGGAGTGGGGCCAGCTGCTGGGATCTTTGTGCTTCTTCAGTTCCCCCAGACTGTCCTTGGGATGTCCCTTCCTTACCGTCTGAGTTGTCTGTCCTGAGCAGGCATGGCCAGCTAAGCTGGGGACAGCCAGAGGGGGACAGTCGCCATCCCTTCACATGCCCCCTGCACTGGGATCTGGCAGTAGGAGCAGGGTTCCAGGTGCCATTTTTCTTGCAGAGGAGTATGAGGAGCAGTACACCGAGAGCAGGGTCACCGGGCAGACCTTCCGTGCTGCTGGTCACCTGCCCCCCGACACCTCCCCTGAACCATCACCTCGACCCCCACCTGCCAAGCGCCTTGAGTTTGTGCTTATGGTGAGTTCTGGGTGGCAGGGCGGGCAGCAAGTCCATTTGTGTCCGTTTGGTGGCTGACATGCCTTTCTTCCCTTAGCCCCCAAGCCAGCAAGCGGCTGAAGAGGAGAGCACCAGCAGCACTGTGCTCGGTGTTCAACCTCCTGACACCTCCCTGAGCCTCCCCACCAGCCCGGACAAGCAGCCCCCCTGGCCCAGGGCCTTCCCCCTGCCCCCTGTGGAGGAAAAACAGTGGCACCAGCCTGGCTCCACCCAGACCAACATTGTCCCCATCAATGTCTCTGGTAGGGCAGCATCCCATGGCTTGGCAGGGGTAGGGTGCAGACAGAGATGCGCCCCAGCAGCCATCTGGGGCAGAGTGTGGGTGGTTGGAAGCGGCTGTGGCTGCAAACTATGTTTCTGTGGTTAGGTAGGCACCGGGGCAGAGAGGGGACAGCAGGGCCATGCTGTCATCACTCCCAGCCATCTCTTGTGCCATCTGCAGCTTTGTGCATCTGGTCCACTGGCCATGCTGCTGGCAGGTCTCACATCCCTGATGTCATGCCCAGCCAGCCAGGTCTGTTGTCACCTGGGCTCTCACTACATGCCATGCACCCAGCCTATCTCACCTGTCTCCCCTGTCATCCATCTGCTCATCCTCTCAGGGCTGCAGATCCCAGCAGCATGGTCCTGCCCAGTCCTTGCAGACACAGGTGCCACACTCTGGCCCAGGTCAGAGTCTGGGGCCAATGTCTGGGTGAGGTGTCCCTCCTGAAGGGCAGAGGTGTCTCTCTGCCCTTTCCCTCCATCATGGAGAGCTGTGACAGGGCCACACGGGTCCCTTTCCCTCTCCATGCCTCACGTACCCCAGTCTGGCTCAGCACAGTGCTGTGGGATCCAGCCTCACCAGCACAGACCAATACCTCTCATGCAGCACAGGGCTGGTCTCCATAGCTTTCCATCTATCCCACCTCCATCTGCAGCATTCCCACTGTGCCTTCATCTCCCCCATGCTCACCCCACATGGCTCACACCATCCTCCTACATCCCACACTCCCATATGTGTCACCATCCCAGGCTGGGGACATGCAGAGAACATGGGTGATGGAGGAGGCCGAGCTCCCAGCCCGGCAGCGGCTCCCGGCACCGTAGCATACCACTGTTTGTTTTGGCTACAGGGCAGCACTTTGCTAGGCACGCAAGTGCTCGTCACTCCCTGTTTAACACAGAGACAGCGATGAACCCAAAGTCCACCCTGCGGCGTAGACGGACCATTATTGGATTTCCTAACCTGTCTCTGCGAGACCAAGGTGATGGCAAGAACAACGCAGGCAGCCCCCGGGCAGGGCTGGTGCCCCACAGAGCTGCCCTGATGGGAGCACAGCCATCCTGGGGCTGGCAGCCAGCCCAGGCACAAGATGGGCTCCTGGGGACACCCTGACCACGGGAATGTGCAGGCACCACACTGACTCTGCACCCTCTGAAGGCACCGAGATGCTGGGCACACTGGTGACACTGGGCTGGCCTGGGGCTGGAATGGCATCAGGGACAGCCCCTTCGTCCTGACTCAGGGTTCTGAGACAGAAGTCACCCAGCCTTGGTTCCAACAGCCCCATGTGCCCACCTTCCCCATGGGCAGACCCTGTCGCAGGGTGATGTGGCAGTGGGGCACACATCTGGCCAGGTCTTTGCTGGGGCTGGCGAGCTGGCCATGCCAGTGCCAAGGGAGTGCATGTGAGAGTGCCTGGAGTGCTTCCAGGCTCGCATTGGACCCTTGGGAACAGCAGCCACAGTGGCTCAGGGGCTCCATCCTGCTATCCCCTGTGGAAGGTGTAGAGAAATCAGAGCCAACCTCTCTGTGGAGGCAGGTAGGGACAGAGTGAAAAGCCATGTCACCAGCTGCTCCAAGACAGGTTTCATGGGGTAGGAGGAAGGTTTCTTCCCGTGACAGTGGTGAGATCATCAACTTGTCACAGCTCCTCCTTTGGAGTCACTCAGATCTCAGCCCACCACAGCCTTGAGCTGGCTGCTGGCTCAGAGTGGGGCTGCTGGTTCCTTCCCCATCCTGGCTGTGCTGTGATGGGGTGGCACTGTGAGGCACCCTGTCCCAGCTGGCAATGCCTGACCTGGCTCCTACTGAAGCCTGTGTCCCCACAGTGGAGCAACCACTGTGGTTGCCATGGGACTGATGTCCCCATGGGTAGAGCCTCCTGCTATGGCTGCTGATTTGTCCTTGGCACATTCCAGCCAACAGATCAACATTTTATGCCTGGGCAGAGGCGCAGCCTCAAGCCACAGGCTGGGACAGCATGCAGGACAGGGCCATGTGCCTTGTGAGTGAGGCAGGATGGTGCTTACCAGGCTCTTCTCTCCCCACAGGCAGCGCCAACGGCCCCACATCCAGCACACAGACGACCATTGCTGAGTCCCTGTCCTGCAGCTTCATGCCTGAGACCACGAGTGGGGCAACAACACCCCAGGAGATCAGCCCTCGTCCACCCCTCTCAGCCCCACTGAGGAAGACGTTCAGTGACCTCGGGGCCCGCTGCTGCCAGCCACCTGCTGCCATGGATGGGGCAGCCAACCCTTGTGCCAGTGCCTGCAATGGGACACAGGGCACCTCTTTTTCCCCTCCCTGGAGCCCCCTGGGTTATGGGAGCCCCCCCAGCCTCACCACTGGCCCAGGCAAGGGGCCCACCTGCACCTCACCAGGCAGCTCCATCCCATCACCCAGCCCAGGTTCACCTGCCACCTCCACCTCCTTCTTCATCACTACAGAAGAGCACATGGGCAGCAATGGGCCCAGCTTCTTCTCTGGCCCAGTGCCGGCTTCCCCCTCCAGCTCTGGGTGCCTCCAGGGAGCCAAGGGGAATTTCTTGCCAGGAAGCCGAGAGGAGCTGGAGCCACCAGCAGGGCCAGTGCAGCTGGAGGTGGAGCAGGCAGGGTGCCGGTTCCGTGAGCGGTCTCTGTCAGTGCCCACTGACTCGGGGTCCCTCTGCTCTGTGGACATCGCATATGCCGAGACCCGGCGGGGCAGCACCAACTTTGCTCTGGGCTACCCCAGCGCGAGCTCTGAGGGCAGCACCAGCACTGACAACATCTCCCTGGGGCTGGAGCCTGAGGGGCAGCAGCGGCGGCGGCGCTCCAAGAGCATCTCCCTGAAGAAGGCCAAGAAGAAGCCCTCGCCACCCACACGCAGTGTCTCGCTGATCAAAGAGGGGCACGACAGTGATGTGGGGCTCAGTGCAGCACTGCCCAAGGACCAGCGGCCTAAGAGCCTGTGCATCCCACTGGAGCTCCAGGGTCACCGGCTGGTGCACGCCAACCCCCAGGGGAGTGCAGGCAGGGAGCCCAACAGCACAGCCACCCCCCACCAGTGGCATCTCACAGACTGGAGGGCTGGCAGTGATCCCTACCAGTCCCTCTCTGGCTCAAGCACGACCACAGGGGCCACAGCCATTGAGTGTGCCAAGACACAGGGCAGCTCTGAGTCCCTCGTGTCCCCTTCAGTCTCCAGGGCCACGACACCCTCCCAGCTCTCTGCTGAGGCAGATATCAAGACCTCCTCACCAGGCAGGCCCACAGGGCTGATGTCCCCATCCAGCGGGTACTCCAGTCAGTCAGAGACCCCAACCCCCACCGTACCCACCTCCACCATCCTCGGGCACTCCCCACATCAGGTGCGTGTGAGGCCGCTGGTCCCTGAGAGAAAATCCTCTCTGCCCCCCACATCCCCCATGGAGAGGAGCCCCAAGGGCAGGCTGTCCTTCGACCTCCCACTGACTCCACCCGCCCACCTCGACCTCTCAGGGCTGAAGATCTCCCTGAAGGGGAAGACGAAGGTCAGCCGGCACCACTCTGACTCCACCTTTGGCACCAAGCTGGCCCAGAAGACCAGTCCCATCACACCCCTCATGCCTGTGGTGACACAGTCTGACCTGCGCTCCGTTCGCCTCCGCTCCATCAGCCGCTCAGAGCCAGAGGACAACGCTGATGGCCCAGAGCACACTGAGGAGCCAGCACATGTTCCCTGCCCAGCACCAGAGAGGAAAGTGAAGCCACCTGTGGCAGAGAAGCCACCACTGGCCAGACGCCCCCCATGCATCCTGCCCAAGCCCCCAGTTCTGCAGGAGGAGGGCCCCCTGTCCCCCAAATCCCCACCAGGCACTGCTACCAAGGAGAAGGGGCTGGCACAGGATGCTGTCGTGGTGCTGCGGAGAGGGGAGCTGAGGAGGGCTTTGGGGGCGTCTCACTTATCCCTGACCCCGGTGGGGCCCCGGCGGCTCTCGCAGGGCAGCCTGGACGAGCTGCAGCCAGAGCGGAGTGGTGCCAAGGGAGAGCGCAGGAAGGCCAAGGTGCCGCCACCAGTGCCCAAAAAGCCCAGCGTGCTGCACCTGCCGCTCATGCCAGCCCTAGCACAGCAGGGAGCTGGTGTGGGGGACCTGCCACCCACCCCCAGCCCCATCATCACACTGGACACTGACTCCACCTGCTGCAACCCTGATGCTGAAGATCTGCCATCCCCCAAGGCTGTGGGCACCATAGACTGGCAGCCTGCCAGTGAGCCTGCCTCAGAGCAAGGTGAGGGTCTCCCTACCCTTATGGTGGGATCACCCCAGAGATAAGGCTTCCCCATGCTGCACAGGGGATTCACTGCTGTCTTCTCCCTGCCCACAGGCAACTCAGCAGAAGCCGGCACAGAGGAGAAGAGCTTTGCCAGTGACAAGACAGCCGAGTCCATCGTGGAGGAGGACGATGAGGTGTTCACAATGTCCCGCACCACGGAGGATCTCTTCACAGTGATCCACAGGTAAGGCTGGTGCATGCACTGGTGGGGACAGCCCCTGCACCCACTGCGTCCCACCACTGTTACAGCTCTGGGTGTAGTGTCCCCTCACGACAACACCTGCATTTTCCATACTGGGGCCAGTGTTCGTCCTTGGGGGCAGCTCAGTTGCTGCTGCCTTGAGCGGAGTGCAACCAGCAGGGCTGGTCCAGATTAGTCCTACCTGCCAGGAGCACCACCTGCCATGCTCATGTTGTCACCTTGCCCCAGCAGAGCAGGCTGGGCACTACCATGCCCCTCACTCTGGGGCTTCATCCCTGCCCCAGATTGCTCCCACCCATGTTCCTTTGGTGCCTAGGTCAAAGAGGAAGGTCTTGGGGCGGAAAGAGCCTGGTGACACCTTCAGCAGCCGACCCATCTCCCACTCACCTGTAAAGACTTCAGGCTCCCCAACTGGTGAGTCCCTGGCAGCAGCTGGCAGCAGTGGGAAGTCTTCCAGCAGGAATGAGGATTTTAAAGCCCTGCTCCAGAAGAAGAGCAGCAAAACCAGCCCTGGTACTCGGCCATCTGCTGCTGAACTGCTCAAGACCACAAACCCGCTGGCCCGGAGGGTCATCACAGAGTTTGCCCCTGAGCTGGACAGTGCAAACAGCCCCAAAAGCCAGCCCTGACTATGCAGGGGCCCCTCCAGCTGGAGGGGTGGCGATGGCTGCAGAGGGAGCACCGCTGCAAAGGGCTGTCCTGGCTGTTGGGGAGCCCCTGTATCCTGCTGGGGGGTTCTTCTGCATTTTTTCTTTATTTGGAGAGCTGCTGGCAGAGAGGCAGTGGCTGGAGCACAAGCCCTCATGACTCTGGGCCCTTCCCAGGAGGGAAGCAGCTGGAACTGGCCCTGGCTGAGCCAGCTCCTGGGATTGAAGGCTCCTGCCCAGGAAGCAGAACAGGATCACAGCCCCCAGTGTCACCCCATGCCTGCAGCGAAGCAGCTTGAGACTCTTTGGTCCCTTTGGCATGTGGTACTTTAAACAGCTTTTCTAATGCACAGTGGTGGTGATGTTTGATTCTCTTCCCTTTGACATTGTACCTTGAGTTTCCCATGCAGAGATACCCTGGTTGAATAATTCAGCTGGACACACAGATGCACTTTGGGAAGACACCAGGGGTTCGGCTGGATCTGCGGTTGCTTTTGAAGAGTCACAGGAGGTTCCCTGTCATTGCCCTGAGCATCCTCCCTGTCACACAGGGAACCAGCACCTGGTGTCCGCAGCCAGTGCCACACCTTAAGCCAAACCCCCACCCCTTGAAAGCCCCCAAAATGCTGCATTTTGGATCTCCTCAGCTCTCAGTCCAAAAACAAATCCCGGGGTCACCTTCACTGCCAGACCCCTGGCCTCACTGCACAGGGGTCCAGCAGCCACCCTGCTTGCTGCCAGCCCCCACAGGGGTCCTCCACTCAGCTGCCGACTGGGGCGATGGGGGTGCTGTGCCGTGGGAAGGAAGCTCATCCTCAGCTTTGCCTCCTGCATCTCCCCGACAGACTCTGAGACAATTTCTGCTGCCCCAGCCACTGGAGGTCCTGGGATGCTACCAAGATAGTGGCTGGAATCCAGATGGACATCACCTGAGCCACCTCCCTGGTCACCCCTGGGTCCCTTCAAGGTTCCCCACCACTCATCCGTGCCCACCTGCCATCAGGGAGCTGAGCAAGGCCAAGTGGGACATGTGCCATCAGGGCACGTGTATGGGGCCATGGAGGAGAGTTTGGACGTCCTCGTGTGGGATTTACCCCCCTCACCCCCAGCTGCCTCTTCCTGGCCTGGCTCCAACATGGGGACCCAGCAGCCAGTAACAGAGGCTGTCATGTGGGGAGGAAACGAGCTCTGAGTACGAGCACAGCTATGTGCTCAGAGAAACAGAAAGGGCCAGCTGTGGCTGACAAGGAAACAGGGTGTTTAGGGAAATTTATGCTTAATTTCTTGATGTATTTCCCACACACTCCAGCCCTCCTGTGTTGGTGGGGGAGCAGTGCAGTGGGTCCAGGCAGCAGCAGGGCACCACAGCAGTGCTTCAGTTGCCCCTCCAAGGGGCCCGGGCTGCTCTGGAGATCTCTGCCCCACCAGGAGCTCTGCATCCCCGGGGAGCTTAGCCTGGGCAAACACTTTCCCATCCTTACCCCCACCCTGGATCTAATCCCACTGAGGCTCCAGTTGGTTCCCCTCTCCTCCGTCCTGGTACTTGCCCATCTCTCCCTTGCCTCTCCCAGGGCTGCAGATTTAATTAAGCCTGTAATTAAGAGCCAGGCTGAGAAACTCAGGAAAAGAAAAAAAAAAAAAAAAAAAAGAAAAAAAGAAAAAAAGAAAAAAAAAAAAAAGAAAAAAAGAAAAAAAGAACAAAAAAAGCCCACGCACAAAGAAGCTCTAACGAATGTCCACATTTCACCCCCATCCCATGGCCCAGCCAGTGGCAAGGTGCTGGTGCAGGATGGGGCCAGGGCACAGCTTGGGAAGCTCTGGGGATGGGTACATTTTGCACATGACTGCTCAGGAAACCAGGGACGGAGCCGGCAAAGGGGGCTGGGAACAAGCACGGGGCAGAGACCCCCCTGCAACACTCGCAGCACCACTGGCAGCTGGAGCGGCCAATGCTGCAGGGGGGAAATGTCCAAGTGGGACAGAGGTCAACAGTGGGACAGAGATTGGCCATGGATGGAGATCGGCTGTGCAATGGAGATTGGCCATGGGATGGAGATCGTAATTTCCCTGGCCGAAGGAACATGCTCTTCCTGGCTGAGCGCTCGTCCTCGGCCGCTTGCTCCCTGCTCCCTCTGGCTGCGGCTGTTCCGCTGGGAAGGCAGAAGGCAGTGGGGCCCCGTGAAGAGCCCGGCCGGCAGGACAGCCCTGCCCCGGCGTGGGGGCCGCCAAGGTGCCAACTATGGAATGTTGTACTTCTTATCTCGCCAGCTTGGTAAAGTGCTCCCTGCTGCCCGTTTGTGCCTGTGCTTCCTTGGGCTGCCGAGGCAAGGGTGCTGGGGAGGTGGGCACCCTTTGACACCCTTGGGTGGCTCGAGGGGAACCCGGCCCCATCAGCTGGGGCCTTTCACAGCGTCTGCCACGCAGTCGTGTGTCCCCCGTGGCTCTGAGGGAGGGGCGCAGGGACACCGTCCCCGTGACACCCTGGGTGTCAGGGACAGCCCAGGCTGGGCACTGGGGACAGGCTGGAGGAAGGGCTGGAGATGGTGTGAGGGGCAGGGTGACGGACTTGGCGTCTGGGGGGCGGGTAGGATGGATGTGACAGGGACAGCCCGGGGGGACTGCTGGGGTCACCACTCGTGCTGGGACAGCGCTGGGCACTGGGTACAGGCCGGGGGGAGGACTGGGACTGGATCTGGCATTCTGGGGCAGGTGGCATGGATGAGGGCAACAGCCCTGAGTGTTGGGGACAGCCCTGGGTAGGCGCTGGGTACGGCCGTGAATGCCGAACGCAGCCCTGTGTGCCGGGTAGCCCCAGCCCCCCCCGGGCGGGCACGGCCTCCCGCGGCGGCTCCATGCCGGCACGGCGCGGGCAGCTGGGGGCCTCGGGGCGGGGCAGGGGCGGCCCCCGCCCGGCGTGGCGCGGGTAGCACGGGGCCTTACGGCGGCAAGATGG
>VZUI01079993.1:0-11792 GCA_013401135.1 Cettia cetti
GGCTGCACGGGCGCGGTGCCCGGCGGCTCGTACACGCTGCGCGGGGCCGTGCTGGGAGCGGGGGGCGGCCGGGCCGGGCCGGGCCGGGGGGGCCCGCGGGGGGAGCGGGAGGAGATGGAGATCCAAGGCCGCCTGGTGCTGGTGAGCGCGGGGAAACGGGGAACGGGGCTGGGGGGGTGCTGTTGGCACTGGCGAGGGATTGGGAGGGGAGAAGTGGGAACTGGAGGGCACTGGGAGGTATGGGGGGGGACAATAAGGGTGGGAGAGGAACAGTGGGGACTGGGGCGCACTGGGAGACATTGAGGGGATACTGGGTATGGAGCTGGGGACGTGGGTGCTGGGTGACTGTGATGAGGGGGAAGCGGTGGGAACTGGGAGACATGAAGGGACCAGTGGGCATTGGCAGGGCAGTGGTCGGTGTGGGAGGGAGGGGGGTCGGTGGGCACTGTGAGCTAGTGTGTGCTGGGGTGAGTCCTTGGGCACCGGGAAAGGAATGAGGCACGGGAGGAGTGGGAACTGAAGGGACCTGGGAGGCACTGGGGCATTGGTGGGGATGCCAGAGACACTGGGGGACTGACCAGGGCAGGTAAGCCCCCTGCTCACGTGTGGCCAGCAGCAGAGAGGAGGTGCAGGCAGGGGCACAGAGGCAGCGGGGCCAGGACCTGTTCCCTGTGTTACCCCAGCTGCCGTCCCTATTCCCACACAATTCCTGACTCCCCAGGACCCTTTCGGCATGTCCTGAACTTTGGGGTCCATCCCAGCTCTCCCTCTCCTTGCCACATCCCCAGGTGGGTGACGTGGAGCCAGAGCTGGGTGCTGCTGACAGTTGGATTGGGGTGGTGCCTGTGGGCACCGAGGAGCCGGCCGAGGGCCCCCGGGGTGCCAAGGAGGAGTCCTTCACCACTGCCGTTGTCACCAAGGTGACCCTCTGCCTGGCCCTGTCCCCTCTGCCTGGCCCTGTCCCCTCTGCCTGGCCCTGTCCCCTCTGCCTGGCCCCGTTCCCTCTGCCTGACACCATCCCTTCTGCCTGGCCCTGTCCCCTGCCTGGCCTGAGGGCTGCCATGGTGTCTGCAGGTCACAAACCCTCAGGGGTGTCACCTGGGGTGTCTCCTCACCAGATCTGGGGGTCCTGGTCTGTGCTTGGTGGCCAGCGGGTCTCTGACAGCTTTGGACCCCTTTGGGTGCCTTGTGACCCTTCACCCTGGCAAAGAATTGTTGAGTGCTTCCTGTAGTAGGACAGGAGCTCATCAGGGACACAGCCCCGCTGTCCCCTGATCGTGTCCCCTCTGTCCCTGCAGATGAAGCGAGCCCTGGTGCTGGGGGCCTCGGCGCTGCTCATCCTGGCGCTGAACCAGAACGCCATCCGTGAGGTAGGGCGGGGCCGGCGGCGGGGCCGCGCGGGGGCCGTGCCCCGCTGATGGCTCCGCTTCCCTCCCGGTGCAGCTGGACGTGTCCCAGCTGCTCGCCAAGCCCGTCATCGTCATCCAGTCCTCGGACAATGTCACCAGGCTGCTGGGAGCGCTGCTGCGGTATGGACTGGGCTGTGGGAGGGGTGGGCCCTGCCCTGCCTGCTCCCTGCCTTGTTGCTGCCTTGTCCTTGCCTTGTCCCTCAGCAGGCTGTGATGCCCAGGGACCACCCTGAGGGTCTCCCACTCAGCCCAGCATGTTTGCTGGGGTGGTGTTGCTGCCATGCCAAGGCCAGCTGGGGCTGAGATGCGTTTCTCGGGGAGATCTGGGTCAGATCCAGCCCTTCCCCAGGGCTGGAGCCCTTCCATGGGTGGTGGCAGGTGTGACAGTGGCCTCAGCCAAGAGCTTTTTGACTTTCAGTAGAAGTTATCCAGACTGGTTGGTTCTTGTCATGGCATTGGCATCCCCACAACCTCTGTGGGTGTCTGTTCTCACCACCAGCAGCAGTGGGACCCTGTCAATCTTCCTGACATGTGGGACATTGGGATTACTGCCATAGTGTCTCACATGGGGAAACTGAGGGACGAGGTTGGGAAGAAGAGCCCTGTGCAGGGTCACTGAGGGCTGGGCACAGCTGGGGAGGAAGTGTCTTGCTGTCACCTCTTCTGTCTGTTCCTCTGGTCCCCCTCGGTCACTGCCCATTCCTGTGTGGAGGGGGTGCTCCCTGGCACTGGGGAGCTGTGCCTGGATCCTGATGTGTCCATGGAATTGACACTTTCTCTTTGCTCACAGTGGGCTCCGGGCTACGGCAAAAATCACGTACCAGGCAGTGCTGCTGGAGAACCTGGTATGTTTGTCTGTCCCACTCTTCTTCTTTCTGCCAGTGGGAAAGCAGGCCTTGACTGTGCCCAGCCAAACTTCCCCAAACTTCCCCAGCTGCTTCCATGGGAAGCAGCTGCAGGGAGCAGGGAAGGGATCCAGTGGGAACAGGGCAGCTGGCAGCACTGTTCCTCCTCCTGTGGAGGAGGGACACGTGTTCTTGCATTGCTGGACACTGCTGTGGCCATCAGCAATGCCGTGTCCTGCCTTGCAGGGAGTGACCCTCACGCTGTGGTCCACCTGTGGCCTGTCCCGAGGGGGCCTCTACGGGGAGTGGCAGGGGGTCATCTGCCCCGGGGAGAGCAGCTCGCAGGTCCAGGTACGGTGCTGGGGCCCCGGTGGGGCTGGGAGCGGGGCCGGGTCCCCGCCTGCCATCGCCACGGCACTGTCCCCACAGAAGTACCTGCAGCAGCTGTGGAACACCATCCTGCTGATCGCCCTGCTGCTCTGCACCGGCGTCATGGTGCAGGCCCAGCGCCAGTCTCGGCAGGACCTGTTGGAGCGGGACGCCGAGGTGGGAATGTGGGAATGTCTCCGCTGTGTGCCGTGCCGGGGGTTGTGGGGTGGCTGTGACCCTCGGCTCTGCCCCTCGGCTCTGCCCCCCAGCTGGACCTGAAGCAGCACATCCGGCGGCGGCTGTTGGCGCTGAAAACCCGGCGGTACCATCCCAGGAAGCCGCCCCGGAGCCGGGCCTGCGAGATCGACAGCTGTGCTGTCTGCCTGGACCACTTCCACAAGAGCCAGGTGGGACCAGGCGGACTGGAGCCCACCCCAGGCCGAGCCTCTGGTTGCTGGCCAGGGCCGGGGTGTCCCTGCCAGGGTCTGGGTTGTGTCCCTGCCATGCAGCTGAGCTCACATGTGCCCTCACTTCCCTACTGGCAGTGGCTGCGGGTGCTGCCCTGCTCCCATGAGTTCCACCGGGACTGTGTGGATCCCTGGCTCCTGCTGCAGCAGACCTGCCCTCTCTGCAAGCGCAACATCCTGGGTGAGATGGGTCAGGGTGACGCCCTGGCACCCAGCAGAGCCCCCGCTGACCCTGGGGCACGGGCTGGTGAGGACCTGGAGCCTGCTAGGCTCCCTGTGCCAATGCTCTCTGGTCTCCTTTGCAGGGAACTGCTGCACGGACAGCTAGCTGGCCCGAGGACACACTCCAGGGACAGACCCATGGCTGCTCCAGGGACAGGGATGGGGGTAGGGGGTGCCTGGCAAGCGGTGCTTGCTGCCGGAGCAGGGTTGGTGTGGCTGTGCCTGTCACAGTGCCCAGACTCCAGAGAGGGAAGGACTCGGGGCTCTCCTGCCTGGTGTGAGTAGAGGGGTGGGGGGTCCAGATGGGCAGTGTTGGGGAGGGAAGATTTGGGGCACCCATGGGTGTAACGGGGTGGGGGCTGGGGCAGGGAGAGCCCTGGTCCTGCTGTGCTCTTTCCCTGCTCAGAGCAATTTTTCTAAGGCTTGGGTTTTTTGTCTATTTGCTGGTGGCCGTGGCAGGGTAGGCAGAGCCTGGCTGCGGTGCCAGCCCCTCCGGGAGGTGGGTGACAGACCTGCCAGGGCTGGGGCTGGCAGGGCTGTGGGGTGACTCACGGCCTCACTGTGGGAGGGCAGGGGTCGGATGCTTTATTTATAATAACTTATTAGAAAGGATGGCGTGGGTCGGCTGCAGAGCCAACACAGGGCTTGGCTCACCCAGCACGGTGACTGGGGACACGCCGTGAGCCCTGCCCAGGTCCTGCCCCACGGGCTGCAGCAGGGCACGTGTCCATCCCTATTAAACGTGGAGCAAGGACTGGCTGTGTGGTTTGTGTGGGGCTCATAGTGCTGGGAGGGCAGCTCAGAGGTCAGGGCCAGCATGCACCAGTGACTTGGTGGTTCCCAGCCCCTCTGGGTGCTCGTGGAGGAGGGAATGACTTTCCCAGGTTGTGGCTGTGCTGGTGGGCAAAAGGCGGCTTGGACTACTCTCATCCCAGGCCAGCTCTGCTTTCCTCTTCCAAGTGTGGCCACATCCCAGTCTCCTCTTGGGAATGGTTCCTGGCAGGAGTTAACACATGCTGTGCCCTGGCAGCAGCCCAGGGCTCTTCTGGGGCTCCAGCAGCAGCGTAGCCATGGGTGACTGAGCTTCAGTGCCCAGGAACGTCCCAGGAGCAGCTCCCCAAGGAATCAGGCAGAGCCCAGGTTTCCCAAGGGAATGCCCCTTCCTGATGCACAAAGAACCAGTAATGAGGTCCCCTGGGCAGGGCAGGTGGCTGCTGGTGGAACACAATTCCTCTGTCAGGAAATTGAGACTGATCCGTGTTTATTTGCGGTGAACCCTGGTGTGGTGTGAGGGGAGGCCAAGCCCCAGGCATCGCACCGGGAGCGTTAGGCAGGGTCTGCCCTGGAGTGTGGGCTCTGCCCGGAGCTGCTTGGAGTGCTGGCTGCTGGGAGCTCCATGCCAGGCCTTGTCACTGCACCCCAGCATCCCTGTGCTGTCCCTGCTGCTTCCACTGCTGAGCCACCTGCAGGGTGGGAGCAGTTAAAGGGGAGGAAGGGCAGGGAACCCACCTCCAGCCCCTTCCTCTGGGCTCCTACTCACCCAGTGTCCTGCCTGCTGGTCTCCCTGTGGAGCTGGGACCCCAGCTGGGCCTGTGGGACAAGCTGGGGAAGAGAAGAGGAGGTGAAATTTCCCCCCACCAGCTTCAGCTCCAGTCACAGCCCTCAGCCACACAATGGCCACAGTGAGGGAAAGGAGCTGGAACCAGCCCTGGGCACCTCAGGCAACACCAGTTAAACCAGAGCGACCTCCCAGCAGCAGGTGGAGCGCGGGCTTGGCCCTGCCGGGGTCCCCAGAGGATATCTGGGGGCCACGGGATGGTTTTGGGGTAGACAGCACCCACCCCTGTGGCACCCAGCTCACCTTGAGCACGCCCTGCTCGGCTGCAGCCTTCACCTTGGCGAGCAGAGCCTGGAGCTGCGCGTTCTCCCGCTGCAGCACCTCGATCCGGATGGTGTTGGCCTGGAGCTGACTCTCCATGTCCTCTGTCAAGTTCCCGCTGCCTGCAAACAAAATCCCCCAGAGCCCAGCCTGCTGCTGCTGCCTGCCTGCTCAGAGGCGTGGGCACCCCTCCTGCCTCCCAAGGAAAGGAGCCTGCCCCGGCAGGGAGCTCCAGCACAGCTGGGGAGTGGCAGCTGGGAGCCCAAGCCCTGTGGGCAAAGGAAGCTCTGCCATGTCCTGGTCCTGCTGTATATCCTGGCCCAGACTGGGATGCACAGCACCCATGCAGGGAAGCACGTTGGGATGGTCAGAGCTTCACGCGGGGTCTGAGCCTTTCCAGGATATCAGTGGGACAAATGGAATGTGTGGGGCCAGCAGGATCCCCTGGGAGCTCTGGAGACCCCAAGGCACAAACCCACTATGCTGCCATCTGCTCTCTTACTCTCAAACTGCATCTCAGTGGGGATGTGGAGATCAGGGAAGAACACCAGGAGCCTTTCCCGCTCCCTCAGCTCCTGTGCCTGTTCCTCCAGCCGGGATGTATTTGCCTGCAGCTCCAGGATGGATTGCTCCAGTGCCAGCTTCTCCTGCTGCAGCCTGTCCAGCAGCTCCTGCATGGCACAGCGGGGAGGAGATGACGTTTGCAAGAGTGAGGACTCAGCCTCTCATGGAAAGCTCACAGCCTTCCCTGATGATAAGGATGTCCTGTGGCAGTGGGAAGTGGACAGTGACAATGTGCAGGGCTGTGAGATCCCTGTGTGTGCTGGAAGCAGG
The DNA here is from genome assembly GCA_013401135.1 of Cettia cetti. Taxonomy (NCBI): domain Eukaryota; kingdom Metazoa; phylum Chordata; class Aves; order Passeriformes; family Sylviidae; genus Cettia; species Cettia cetti. The sequence goes on from VZUI01079993.1 coordinate 6,026, forward strand.
AGCACCAACCATGAAGTGTGGAGCATGTCCAGGTGTCCTGAACACTGAAGATGTGGAAGCACCTCAAGATGTTCCTTCCTGCTGCTCCCCTCTGCCCTGACTCAACCAGAGACTTGTCTGGCAAAGGGTGGAGGGAGAGGGCTCTTCCCCAGGGAATCCCATGAGGATGTGGCCATTTGGCAATGTCACCCTTGGCCCCAGAGTATCCCTCCCGGGAAAGCTCTGGCTGTGGCTGTGGGAGAGGGCAGTGTGTGGCTCCTGACAGCCCTGTGGCACAGGCTGTGTCCCCCACCTGGGTACCAGCACTCACCTGCTGTGCCTGGAGCTCTTTCCCACTCTGTTCCTGGCTCTGCTGCAGCTGCTCTGCCAGCCGGGCCTTGTCCTCCTCGGCCTGTCCCAGGCTGGCCTGCAGCCCCTCACGCTCCCGGTCCAGGCTGTCCAGCTGCTGCAGCAGGGTCCTCTGCTTAGCCTGCAGGGACTGTGGTGGGGGTGTGAGCCTGCGTGTGGCTGTGGCACCCATTCCATTCCCCACAGCCCTGACAGCCGGCAGCAGCTCAGCCGTTCCTGCTGCGCCGGAGCCGGCCGTACCTCCTCGTGCCGGAACATGCTCTCCACACGGACCTTCTCCTTCTCCAGCCGCATGCTGGTGGCACTCAGCTCCCGGTCCAGGCTGTCCCTCTGGCCTGTGAGCACCTGCACCTTCTCCTCCAACTCCAGCACCTGGCTCCGGGCCACCATTGTGGTCGACATCTCCTCCAGCAAGGCAGTCTTGGAGAGCTCTGTGAAGACACAGCCATCATGGCCCAGGCTGGGCAGGGGCAAGAAGCTGCAGGACCATGGAGGTGATGAGAGGGATGGGGGTGTTCAGCCTGAAGAAAAGAAGGCTCCAGAGAGAACTTAAGCACCCTTTCCAATGCCTAGAGGGGCTCCAAAAGAGCTGGAGAGGGACTTGGGACAAGGTCCTGGAGTGACAAAACAAGGGACAATTGTTTCCTGCTGCCAGAGTGCAAGGTTAGGTGGGATACTGGGAAGGAATTTTTCCCTGAGAGGGTGGGGAGGCCCTAGCACAGGGTTCCCAGAGCAGCTCTGGCTGTCCTTGGATCCCTGGGAATGCCCAAGGCCAGCTTAGACAGGACTTGGAGCAGCCTGGGATAGTGGAAGATGTCCCTGCTCATGGCAGGAGGTGAAATGGGATGGGCTTTAATGTCCCTGCCCATCCAAACCAGTCCATTATTCTGTGGTTCAGGGGCACCCTCCCACAGGCCCTGGTAAAGGGAGGCAGATCTGACAGGAGGCCTGTGACCCCCCAGTCCTCCACCAGCATCAGCCCACCCTGGCACTGGGTGATGTTGGGGTGCTGCTGTGAAGGGGGCCCATCCTCTGCCCATCCCCACCAGCTCTACAGCCCAGTCTGGGGGGTGCAGGGGGCTACATGGCTGTGAAACACTGATGAGGCCAGGCTGAGGGCAGAGATGTGTGAGCCGGGCGAGCCCCTGGGTGAGCCCCTTACCCAGCTCCTGCACAGCCACCTGCTTCGCTGCCAGCTCCTCCTTCAGCGCTGAGAGTCGCTCCTTCAGCAGAGCAGCTCCTAAACCAGCACAAAAACCTTCTCATTAATCAATTCCTAAAAAAAACCCTAAACCAAGGGGCAGCAAACAGCCCCACTAAAGTGTTTTCATCCAGGGATTGTGTTGTGCTGCTAGGGAGGAGGCAGTGATAGGACACAGACAACCAGCTCCCACTGCCCGGGATTAGCCTCACAGCAGGGAGAATTCCCCAGCACCGACAAAAAGCTCTGCTGGTTTGTGGCGGGGCCAGAATTTGTCTGTGGACTCTGTTCTTCTCCTGCAAATGCCCCCAGGGCTGGGAGGGGATGCTGGGAACAGCTCTGTACCTCTCTGGAGGTCGTCCTTGTCCCGCTCCAGCCTGGCCACAGCCTTGGAATGCTCCTTGTCCTTGGCTTTCAGGCTCTGCTCAGCCTTCCTCTGCTGCTCTGCTTGGGTGTCCTTCTCTGTCTGCAGCTTCCTGGAAAAGTCTTCAACCTGTTTCTGCAGCTCCTTGTTCTGTTTGCCTATCTCTTCCAGCTCAGCCTTCAGGGGGTTCACCTGCTGCAGCAGCCCCTGGAGGTGTTTGTTGATCCGGGAGAGGTCCTTGCTCTGCTCTGAGGCCCAGTAGCTCATGTCCTTTGCAGAGAGGGTCCTTCTCCCCGCGCTGTCCTCCAGCACCTCCTGGAATTTGCTGAGAGCCGAAGGGATGTTCTGGCTCTGACAGATGCTGGTGATGGCTCTGCCCACCTCGTGGAGGCTGGCCTGGGCACTGGAGCAGGTGTCACAGGAACCCAGGGGTGACCTTGGGGTCTGCGTGGGGACACTGCGGGTGCTCTGAGCCAGGCTGGGGCCAGCCCTGGGCTGGGAGCTGCCTGAGCTGCCCAGCACATGGACACTTGGACATGGGCACGCAGAAGTGGACTGTGCAGCCTCTGGGGAAGTTCTTGACTCCAAAACATCTGGCAAGAAGCATTTCAGGTGCTCCTTCTGATATTTCCCAGCCTGGGGAGCAGAGGGTGGGGTGGATTGCTGTGTGGGGATCTCCCACCTGCAATCCTTCTCCTGAGGGAGACAGCACAGAACAAAACCATAGCCCAGATCAAAGCAGAAATGACCAATAAAAGCCTAAATCAGGTGTGGAGATAGGACGGCAGTGCAGCCAAGGGACAGGGACCTACTCCCCATCTCCCCACCATCCCTTCTTTCCCACCCCCAGCACTGCCTCCTGGTTTTGCCACATGGATTGTTGTGAGACTTTTCTATAAGATCATTTCGGGAAAATAAAATGCAGGAGAGGTTGTTTTACCACTAATTATTTCACTGTCTTGAGGCAGCTCAGATCCACAGTGGGCCAGCAGAGCTGCAGCATTTGGCAGAAGGAGAGTATTTTCCAAGCTCTAGAGGCAGCCCAGCTCACTCATCCTGAGATCCTGGAGCAGGATGGATGCAGTGGCACTGCTGGGAGGGGTGCAGGGAAGGGGCTCAGGCTGGGAGGGGACAGACGCGTGACACAGGGGGCAGCACTCAAAGGGTGCACGCACATCTGGAGTGGCCACGGGGTGTTGAGAAGGACCACGATCCAAATCCTGGAGGGCGGGGAGTGACTCAGCTCACCGGACGCCCCCAAATGTCCCACCTCGTCGCGGAGCTGCTGGCAGAGGGCCCCGAGTTTCAGCATGGTGCTCCAGAAGGTCCTGGCCGTGAGCCCCGCGGACATGCAGGGCCCCAGCCCCCGCGCCGGCGGCACCGCCTGCCCACTCAGCACCGTCTCCGCGTACCCGGTGAAGCTCTGCAGCAGCAGCAGCAGCCTGTCCCGACCGGAAAACACGGGAATTGCAGCTGGAGCAGGGAGGTCGGCCCCCTCCCATCACCCAGACAAAGCCGGTGTGATGCAGGAGGGTGGGAATGGTGCTCCCAGGGCTCCTCAGGCATGGATCACTTCATGGAGCAGCCACTTCAAAGAGGCTGCGATTAAGCTTCCCCCAAAGATTTGGGGCATCCATGCTGCTGCAAATCCTCACTTTTAGGGCCAACAGCTCAGTGGGAATGGCTTATCTTTTAAACCAGAGCAGTATTTATTTCACCCAGACTGCAAAAGGGGCTCTGCCTCCCAGTGCTGTCGATGCAGCTGTGTCTGACTGTTTCCAACGTTTTGGGAGGCAGTTTAACAAGCCTGTCCCATCTGCTCCACCTCAGCTCCTCTGCTTCTTCATGGCCAGTTTGGGCTGGGAGCTCTAAGTGGGGAAAGGAGTTGGGTTTTAAAGCTCAGCAGGGCATGAGGCCGAGGTGCTGGCACTGCCCATCATGGAAATACATGGGGAACAAAGCATCCAAAAGACTTCATAACATCATGGGATATTCTGAGCTGGAAGGGACCCAGGGATCATCCAGTCCAACTCCTGGCCCTGCACAGACATCCCAACAATCCCATCCTGTGCCTGAGAGCATTGTCCAAAGGCTCCTGGAGCTCTGGCAGCCCTGGGGCTGTCATGTGGCACTTGGTGCCATGGTTTAATTGATAAGGTGCTGTTATGTCATAGTTTGGACTTGATGATCTCCAAGGTCTTTTCCAACCCAGCTGATCCTGTGATCATTCCCTGGGGAGCCTGTTCAGTGCCCGAGCACCCTCTGGGGGAAGGACCTTTTCCTGATGCCCAACCTAAACCTCCCTGGCACAATTCCAGCCGTTCCTTTGAATCCCATCCCTGGTCAGACATCAGAGCTGTCCCCCAAGAGAAGATGCAGCCCTGGACATGTCTGACCTCAGTCTTCTCTGTTCCAGCTGAATAGACCCAAGTGCTCTCACCCTCAGCCCTTCACCACCCTCTCAGCCTTCCTTTGGATACTCTCTAACAGCTTTAAGTTCTTTCTGCGCTGAGGTGCCCAAAACCTTCACCAGGACTTGGATAAGCTCAGCACGTCAGACACACAGCTCCCCTTTCCCCGCGGGGCAGGAACTGCTCCGGGGTGCCCCGGGCCTCTCACCTGTCTATGAGCAGCTCCAGCAGCACCACGTGTGCGTGCTGGCTGAACTCGGGCTCGCTGTCGCTGTGCCTGTAGCGCTGCAGCAGCGCCGGAATGTCCAGTTCGCAGGACACCTTGTCGGGGAACTTCCAGGAGCGGAAGCGCACGGCACCGGCCCGGGAGCTCACGTCGGCGATGGCGGCCTGCAGGTCCCGCAGGTCGGCCCGCAGGCTCTCCATGCAGCCGCGGTGGCCCAGGAGGTGCGCCATGCCGCGGGGTGGGACGGGCCGGGGGACACGGTCTGGGAACAACGGGGCCACCAGGCCAGCGAGCGATGGGGTCACCAAGCCTGGGATCGAGGGAACGCCCTACGGGGACAGGCTGCTGGAGAGGGGCCGCCAAAAATACCCCCCGCGCCCGGCGGTCTCCGGCAGTGCTAGGGAACCGGGGGGATCGGAGGAATCAGCAGCAATCGCGGAGAAGAAGCGCCGGGCCCGGGGCCTGTGCTAAACCTCGGCGTCTCAGCCCTGTCGCCGTGGCAACCACGCCCCTCCCGCGCCGCAGTGGTGCCTTCCTGCTCTGCCCCCCCCCCCCCCCCGCGCGGAGCGCTAATGGTACATCCCACAGCGGGCGCGCGCGCCCCGTGCCCCCCCGCCTCCCGGCAATCTGAGCCTGCGCCCCCGCCTGCGTTGCGTCACTTCCGGTGCGCACGCGCGGCACGGAGCCCGTCGCCGCCATTTCGCCCCAGTCGGTGCCGGCGCCGCGTCTGCTCCGGCCCGAGCCTCGCCCGCCCCTCGATCGGCCCCGCCCGGCGCGGATCCCCCGGCCCCGGCAGCGCCATGCCCGCCGGACCCGTGCAGGCTGTGCCTCCGGCGCAGCCCGCGCCCCCCGCCGAGAGCAAACCGGTGCGGGCTGGGGAGGAGGGGCGGTGCGGGAGGGGAGGGAATTGAGGAGTGGCGCGAACCGCGAGGGTTTGGGAGTGTGGCCCTCACGGACTGGGCTGGGCTTGGGGGAGCTGCAGTCTCGTCCGGAGCGCGGCACTGCCCCTTGTGCCCGCTCAGGTGAGAGCCCACCTGCAGAGCTGCCCCAGCCCTGGGGCCCAGCACACGAGGGACCTGGAGCTGCTGCAGAGAGCCCAGAGGAGCCACGGAGCTGCTCCCAGGGCTGGAGCCCCTCTGTTCTGGAGCCAGCCTGGGAGAGCTGGGGGTGCTCACCTGGAGAGGAGAAGGCTCCAGGGAGAGCTCAGAGCCCCTGGC
>VZUI01080014.1:0-75237 GCA_013401135.1 Cettia cetti
CCGGCCCCGTTCCCGCCGCCACCGCCGCCAGGGCCGGCGGGGCCCGTGCGCCCGCCCGCACGAGCCGCCACATGCCGACGGCGCCTTCCCCTGGGGCGCATGCGCAGCCCGCGCGTCGCGGAAACGCACCGCCCCGCGGCTGCCATGGCGGCTGGGGGCACGGGAAGGGCAAGCGGAGGCAGGGGAGCGCCTCTCTCTGCTACCTGCGCTGATTGTAACCGGACTGGTACGGGCCTGGAATGGAGCTTAGAACAGTCCCTACGGCCTCCTGCCGTGGGCAGGGACACCTCCCACCACATCACAGAACGTGCTGGGTTGGAAAGGAACCACGAGGATCAGGGCATCTCCAAGGATCACATCACAGGCCTGGGAGTGTTGTCCAAACCCTGTGCAAAGGTTCAAGGTCTTATCCAAACTGGCTTTGAGCCCTGCCAGGGTTGGGCCAGTGTCTCACTCCTCTTCTAGTAAATATTTCTTCCCAATAGCTACCCTAAATTTCCCCTTTTTCCATTTGTACCCATTACTTCGTGTCCTATCACTACAGTTCCTGACAAGGAGTGGCCCTTGGGCTTATACTTGTAGGCCACTTCAGATCCTGGAAGGCTGCTATGAGGAACCCACACAACCTCCTCTTCCCCAGGCTGAACGGCCCCAACTCTCTCAGCCTGAAAATTATACTCAAGAGTAATTTATCTTTAACAAGCAACCCACTATTCCACATGAGCAGTGTTCTCCTGCCCAGTCAGGTTCTGAACTGTCTCCTTAACCCTTCTGCAGCAAGGAGAGGTCAAAATACCCCTTAGACCACACACACGCTGCACCTCTCCACATTTGTCCTAACCCGGTTCTGTTCCCTTTTCCCAAATAAAACAGCACCTGCCCGCTCTCCCAGAAGAGTATGTTCCTTGGTTTATTGGACAAATAAAAAGCATTACATTGTGGAGGGGGAGAAAAAAAATAGATCTGGGAATAAAAATAGTCCAGTTCCCCCCACCCAGGATCTCCTGTGCTCAGCCCAGTAACACAGCATGAGGCCTGTTACTGCCCCAGGCATGGATTACACTGTCAGGTCAACAAAATACTCTGGAATTCAAGGTTGTAATAAATACTGAGCACTATTTCTCAGTATAGAGATTAATAATTAGTAACCCTGAACAGCACTAAAGCCTGCAGCACATGATTGTAGCAGAGGGGACGGGCACTCACACACACCACGATAAGGTCTGATACGGAGTTTCAAACCTTTTCCTGAGCAGTTCCTCACTTTGGGATCCATTTTGCTACCACCAGATCTTCACAGGATGTATTTCAGAAGATCAAACAGCTGGAAAAAGGAACTTGCTTTTATTCAGAGCAGCACCTAAGGGCAGGTAGACGGCGTTGGGTATGCAAAAGGTTTGTGGACACCTCAAGGATCACTATAGTTAAAAGGCAATAGTTTCTGTGGCAAGCTGAGGTGTTTTCTTGGTTTTTAAAGGGGAAACCATAATAAAATCAAATAATACTTCTTAAATCTGAGATGCAGACCGTCTTTAAATGCTCTGTAAGGGAACTGTACAGGGATCCTGATTATATCTGTGCCACTGCTCACCCAGCCACGCCTCTCAGGACCTACCCTCCTTCCATCTCCTGCTACTGCTGTCCGCAGGTGACAGCTTCTGACAATGTATACAGGAATTCCTGCTTGGGGAAACAAGCCTTGGCCAAATAGACTTTCATGTGCCTTATTCTGGGACAGACCTGCCTTTGGAGCCTTCAGAAGGGAAGCTCTCCTCAAATGTCAAATAGAAAATGCATGTATTCTCAAAAAAATCCAACACACATATGGCAAACGCCTCTGACAATGCCTGGGGTGGGTTTTTTTATAACTTACTTAAATTACACAAGTAGAAAAGTTATGCTTATTAATAGTTTAATGTATGAAGGAAACATCCAGATTTCTGAATATGAAGGTACATATCTCACATTAATTTAAGTCTACATAAAGTAGAGCCTCTATAACTGACATATTGAAATTTACTTTCTGCTTAGCCATTTGTTATGTAAACAATTGTACATTTATTTGCCATTCTAAAACTTCAGGATCAAGTTTACATAATTTTGCTAAATTTCTGTGTTTGCTCAGAAGCAGTTTACAGTACTAAAACCAACCAGCCAAAGAACAGCTTCAACAGAAAGTTATGTCAAAAATAAAGAAAAAAAAAGAAAAAAAAAAGAAGAGGAGGAAAGGAAAGAAGAAAGTCTAACTAAGTTGAAACATATGATGGTGGGGAATGGGCGGTCACAATGTTCACAGAAAAAGGTCAGTTAGTAAGTTCTTCTGCAAAAAGCCTACACACTTCAGTCAAGCACATCAGTAGAATGATCTGGGAGCACATAAACTGTTTCTGCCAATTGTGTTTTCCTCTGCAAAAAAAGGAATCTCAAGGCCAGCACGTTGATCCCACTCAGCCCAGTTGGTTCATATGCACACTGTTCATGTGAGGTGTCCAAGTTCCAGTCCACACCTGCAAGAGAAACCTGTGTTAACACCACTGTGCTCTGGGCTGCTCCCAGCAGGGCACAGCTCACAGGGACACTGCAGGGCTCATAGTTTTTCCTGTCCAGGACAATTAACAGGGCTCTGGGTGTGCAACAAACAATCTGCAAGCCGAGGCCCCGAATCCCTCTACTCCCAGAGCAAGGCACTTGCTCTCCTTTTGACCCTAAGTTCAGACAAACAAGAACTTGATTTCTGCCACCTTACCTAACACCCTCAGCTCTAGGGAATCCCAAGTCTAACCAAGTAAAGCTTGCTTTGGGGGGCAAAGTTTCCTCATTAAACCAGGAATCGCCCTGCAGAGATGAGAAGCCATGTCAGAGCAATACCTGAACTGTGTCCAAACCCCCTCTCCCTCACACCTATGGTCCACCAGAGCTGGGAGCTGCTCCCCATGGCTTAGATCACTCCCGAGCAAATTAAGCACAGAAACATCTTTATTTACTAACAGTATAACAGGGATCACTGTCTAATTAAATATAATCACAGGATATAATCTAACCAGAGCTACTGATGTTCCATTATAGTATTAGTTCCTGAGTACGAACAAGAGGTTTAGCGGAATTAATCCCTCTGCCTGAATTATATTTAGTGGACAAGCCAGGCAAGATGAGAGCAGCAAAGAGCTACTTACTCCCTTCCTAAAGAGCTGCTTTATGCCCTTCCTCTGTGCGCTCCTAACACAGTCACAACATCCTAAACTGCAGAGCCCAGAAGCAGCCCCCTGCTGCCATCTTCCTTGCTTGGGAAGGGAAAGCTTAACTAACAGCACATAAATTAGCTTTTCCTATGAAATTTTGCCCTAAGATTTCTTTCTTCAAATGTACAAGTGCACAATTAGGAATCATGATGCATTTTGAGTAAAATTCAGAGTGCAAAAAACTGGAACAATTACCGTCTGAGGCCCGTTGTTTTCTGTGGAATTTGAAACCATCTTTATCAGCGAGTTCCAAGATGGGTCAGCAGCATGAGGCCCGTTAAAGATGGGGCCTCCAGTACCATCTGTGATGGGGGCTACAGGAGGAATTATGGCGTTCCCATACACAGAAAAAGGCATTCCCTGCGGGGAAGGAAAAGCAACCGTCAGGATGCTCTCACGAATGCTACTTCTACTGCACAGACAGGAGGACAGAAGGGGATTCACGCTGCGTATCGGGGCCAAGGAGGTCATTACCCCAACTTTTGGGAAGTCCATGTATCCTGCAGGGACGGGCTGATGGAATGTACCAGAAGGCGTTACAATTCCCGTGCTGTCTCTCTCCATGGCTTGGTGCGAGAACACGCCTGGATCAGACATGGGCCTGTGGATCATGTGACTCCCCATTCCGCTGTGACACCAGTCCACTTTATCTGACAGCACAGAGACACAGCATTATCCACAACATCCCTCACGGCCCGCTTTCCAGCCTCCAAGTCTGCCAGCCTGCAGCTTTCAGGCTTCCACCTGCACTGGAGTCAATCCCCAGACATCCAAAAATCCAATCCTCAAAACAAAATGTAAGAAAACTGTATTTGGCGAAGGGGTAGAGAAACACTTCTGAGGCACCCTAATACTCAAGTAGAGAAGAGCCAATCCCATTGTGAACTGAAGATCAAAATGCTGAAGTAGTTGACCAAAGCAGAAACAAAGCAGCACCCCAAAAGCCAAGACAGGCACAAAGGAGAGCTTTTATAGCCATACAATGCAAATAAATAGTGAATTTCTAGAGCTTTACCTGGGAAAAGACCACTAGTGAAGTAAAAAAAGGGATTGTATTTGGGGAAAAATTCCAGCACAGTCAATTAAAACCTTCAGCTGTCTGGACTCAGTTAAGGAGAACAGATTGCTCCGAGAGGTGGAGCAGTTCCAATCCTTCCAGGTTTTCCATAGCAGACTGGATAAAGCCCTGAACAATATAGGCAGACTTCATAGCAAACCTCATTTTGTACAGGAGTCTGACAGGGCATCCAGAGGTCCAATCCAACAGTCTCAATATTCATACCTTCCATCCCAAGCAAAAAACCTTAAAGAAACTAAAAATCAACTCCCCACAAAAAACCCAATTGATACGAAAAAGGTTCATCAGTCTCCCAGAAATTGCACCCAAGACTCCTGACAAGTTTGGTAAGAAAAGCTGTAATATCACTAACTGAAATTGTTAATAAATTCTGAAATACTAAATTCTGTGTGATTCCAGGAGAGCCAAGAGCTTTGTGCTAGTGGAAGACAAATGGCTGAAATGAGCAAAGGAAACCCAAATGTGGAATATTATCACTTTGTAAAAGCACCATCCTCAGCACAAAAAGTTCTACCTTAGCTACAAATTAAATATTAACTCCTACTGTACAAACAACCTCTTTGTCAACAAAAGACACCAGACAGCTATCTTGTGACACCTTAATTTGCCCTCTTCCTAAATTCAATGATCCTCACTGTGTTCATCTCTGGAAATCCTGTTTTAATTTTTCCTGCTCTTACTTGGAGCACCAAATCTTCACAGCCAGGACATTTCAGAACCCCTGAGGGGGGGGTTAAAACAATTGTTAAAACAATTAAGTGGACAGGAAGGCTAAGAGAAGTCCTTGCTCTAAATCCTTTGGAAAGAACATTTCTGTGTTTTCAGGCACTCACTTCTGCATCCTCCCAAGCTGAAGGCAAGTTTGGCAAACACAATAGCGTGATCAATTCAAGTGCGTCTATGAACAACACATACCTTGACTGCCACCTATACCTTCGAAGGACCAGATCCCACTATGTCCCACTGGGGCAGCCAAGTTGCTCCCAATTACAGAAGGAGTAGACGTTCCAGTTTGTCTAATACGTGCAGATCGTTCAGTCCCAATAGGAACAGGAACTTTTCTGTCCTGAGAAACGTTACTGGGTTTTTCTGATCCCAAGGACACTGCTGAAGGGGTGGGAGAGGGTGCTCGTACTCCAGAGGACACAGATTGAGCAGGAGATTCTGCAAGAAGAGCAACAGGAGCACTTAGTGATGGCAGCCAGATCCCACAAACCTATCCCTCAATGTTCAACAACCAACAACGGGGAGCTGGTTAACGCCAGATTGATCCATCTCAGGATAATTTTCTTTTCGGATCACAGAGATATTCACCACTGATTTAGTCCCTTATATAAAATGCTTATCACGCCTTGGCAGTTCAGCCACTGCAGGACACACGCCACAAAACCTTTACTAAGCATCACTGCCTATCAGCAAGAGAGATTTCAGGATTATATCCTAAACCAGAGCTGAAATAAGCCCACATAAACCCATGTTTTTGTTGGTTTGTTTCTTCTTCTTCTTTTTGATTTGTTCCCTGAGGGGGGTTTTTTTGTTACTGCTTTTTTGCCAGTAAAAAAGACTAACACATTCCCCAAATAAGCCAGCACTCAACAGATTATTTGTTTCCTGTCCAAAAAACTCCTAACTTCAGGGGCCAAAGGTAGAGGAAGGTACCAGAACCTACCCTTGGGATTTTCTCCTGGAATTCCTTAGGCAATTCTGTGAGACAATTTTATTTATACAACAGATTCTCTGCAGCTTCCTGCTGACCAGAACTCACCATTTGATGCTGATGAACATGGAGGCAATAAACTAAGAGGGGAAAAATGCTGTCTGTTAAAATTAGCAGCTGCAGGCGCTCCACCCAGTGGTGTCCCGGGCGCGTAAATCTGCCCTCCCGACAGGTTCGAGGCAAAGGTCCCCAGGTGTGTAGAGGAAGGTGTTACAGAAGCATAGGGAGAATCCATACTGACAATACCTACAAGAGAAAATGGGCACAGGTGACTCCCAGAACTCCATCAAGAGGTTGCCCCTATCACGGAAATAAAAAGGAAAAAGGGAAAACTTTTATCCAGTCCATCTTTGGGGGTGTGTTACAATTTCCCAATGGAAACTGGAGTATTAAGCTTCACACTCTGCAAGTCCATTCAGTACGTGGCAGTTTTGCTGTGTATCTAAATCAAGAATGGTTCTTCTTTCATTTCATGAACATCAAATGTCCCTAATTAGCCAAGATATTCAAAATACAAGAATTACTGCTCCCTTCATGTCCTCTTCAATGAAGAAAGGGAAAAGTAAAATCTTAGGGATCTAAGACTTATGCATTTGTACATCTTAGGAGCATTTGGGGCCGTAGTCAAAGTGCTGACAACTATATCAAGATGAAAAACTTCAATACCATCATATTCACAAATTACGAAAAAAAAGTGCTGTTGTATCTCTCAATCCATTAACACCTGAGTGGTCCTACAAGAACAGCCAGAGATGGTCCAGACCATTTATGTCCTTTCTGGAAGCTACATAACAGTTCTGTGACAACCCCTTGGCCTCTGTTTTGAGCAGAAAGCTCAACATCTCACTAAAAAAATTCAGGCAGTTAAGGAAATTAGGTTTTTTGGACCAAATTTAGTAATTAAGAGAACACGCCTCTTGTAAGTTACAAGTTCATATCAAAACACCTTTTTTTTTTTTTACCATCCTAACCCTTGGAAGATGCTGCATATTTTGCTGCAGCCTCAGGCCAAGGTACCACAAACTAGAACAGTAACTATCTGGTAGGGAAGGGAGATGGAAATAAGAGTGTTTTATTATCTCAGCTATTGGAGAGGAACAGACCGGAATGGCAAAAACCCTATTTTCTCCAGCCCACCAGCTGCCAAACAGTTACTAGATTTGACAGGGCACTTAAAATGAACTCAACATGGCTTTAAAAACACAAGAATAAACTGCATTATTCTGGTATGGACACCAGCCAGAGACTTACCTGAGGGACTTGGAGCTGGCCTCTGTAACGGTGGCCTAAAACCTGGGGCTTTGGAAGTATCAGACTGATGTAACGGGTCTGAATTTGGCAAAAATGAGGACTTTGCTGACAGCATGGATTCTGGTGTTGTCTGAGAGGAAACGACAGACCCACCCCAGAAGGCATGAGCAGATGTGGGGCTGTTCTCAAACAACGTACTAAAGGGCCCAAAAGGCAGAGTAGCACTGAAGTTGTTCCCCATGGGCTTGTTCGCCAGGTGGGCTGAATTCTGAGAAGCACTTTGTGTACTTAAGGTAGAAGGAAGCTGCGCTGAAGAAGGAACGCTGTGGGGCCTTTTGATGTGGTTAACATTGAGGACTGCGACAGAGGAGTTTTGCACGGGAGCTGGATTCTTGGGGACGCTGCCAGTTCCGTGGACCAGTGGTCTGATGGCTGGGGTTTCCATCTTGGCTGTGGGCTGAGCAGACCCCATGGACGTCTGGGACACGGGGTAGGTCATCGGAGCATTGCTTGAGCCTACCGCAGGAGCAGATGAGCTTGTCGCCACTAAATTTGGAGGCACAACCATGCGAGGATCTGGTGAAGGAACCTGAGGTTGCTGGAGAGGGGGCCTGGCCTCTGGCAGAGGAGCTCCCAAGGGCTGCTGATGAGCAGGATGCACGGAGGAGCTGCTGGTCCCAGGATTGGGCTGCCTGCTGCCGGTCGAGCCGCTTGCTTCCACCATGGGCGGGCTCCCCACTTCCGGCTCAGACGGAGGTGCACCTTTACTGGGAGAGGCTGCCGTGCAGTGGGGGGGACTGCTCCTGGAGACGCCTGCTGGTTGCACAGGAGGAGAAGGAGATGAGGGGGAAGATGCAGGGTAGTGTTCTTTGGCAGTAGGAGTTGGATACGTGGTGTTCGTGGGCGCTGTGCTTGTGTTGCTCGCTGTGGTTGTCACGGTGGTGGTGGTGGCATTGGACGTCTTCACCACCGTGACAAACAACTGCCTCCTGACCGAAGGAGAGCTCGGGTTGCCACTTGTTGAAGATCCAGGCACACTAGAAGCCACTGAAGTTGTCGTTGCGGTGGGACTCGTTGTCAAAGAGCTCGCTGAATTCACCTGAGAACTGCTGCTGTTCTGGCTGTTATGGCGAGGCACCATGTGAGGTTTCGGCGAGTTCGTGGCTCTGGCAGGGCTCAGCGGCCTGACGGGAAAGGGACCCCACGTGGACTGAGCTGGCGGGAAGGTACCTCCGAAGTGTGTCATGGGCAGCCGAGGAGGACGGATCTGCTGGAAAGTCTGAGCAGCAAGGAGCGCGTGTGCAAACTGCGGAGGAGGATACGCCAATGGAAGCGAAACCTGGAAACCCGGCCGCACGTTGTTCACGGGGTTCTTGATGCTTTTGTGAGTGGATGCTGAGGAGATTGCAGGCACGGTGAGCGCGGAGGCAGTCTGAGATGTCGACGAAGCAGCTACGGTGGTCACTTTGATGCCCACGAGAGAACTGTTAGCAGCTGTAGTGGTGGCAGGTGTTGAGGACCCTATTTTGGAATTTACAGTTGAACTTTTCAAACGGTTCTTTGGAATAAGTTCATCGATTTCCTTATCTGGATCCTTAATCAGAGCATTGATCAGCTGTGTGGCCTGTCTGGTTGATTCTGTGCCACCCCTACACAAAGGAAGGACAGGGAAAGTGCATCTAAAGCATTTACACACATAACCAAAGACCTTCCACACTTGATCCCGCCTATCTTCTATCACCCTAACACAAACAGGAAAACAACAGTCAACTCAAAAACTGAGCTTGGCACAGTCCTGCTGCAGACAATTACTCAAGAAGTTCAAGATGAATACTCCAAATCCCAAAAACCTCACACAGATAAAGTATTTGCTTCCCTAAATATTTCTTCATATTTCACTGTGTATTAACAAGCCCAAACACAGAATCCCAACATATGTGTTCCACCTAATCTCACAAGCTGTCTTTTTGTACCTGCTGGTGGCTGTACCCTGTTTCCCCACCCCATTCATCTCCCCTGCTTTCAAGTGATCTTCCAAGGAACAATCAAATCAAGCCTTTAATTTTCCTGTGCAGACAAACATTGTACAAGGAGAAAACAGCCACAGGACGGAGCCAATGCATGTTCCTGCTCACCTTATTGTGATTATTCGGTCTCCAGTTTTATCCTTCTGTTTGTCAATGTCTATATGCGCTCCCGTGCACTCCCGGATCGCATTGATGTTACATCCTCCTCTGCCAATAACTCTGGAAATCACAGTTGATGGGACAGAAACCTTCTTGGATCTATATAAAAAAGAAGCAATATTAAGTAGGAAACACTTCCATGGCAAGAAGCTGTGGGCAGGCTGGTCAAAAGAATACTGTATTTTTTGATTCAAGCCATGCATCAGCAACTCAAACCCACTTAGAAGGTCATTCAGTAACTCCAAGGAAGCCTACACAAAGGACCGCATGAAAGGGAATTAGGGGAATTATTTTGCTTACCTTCTCACAACTTCCTTCCAACCTTCTTCCCTTTTCTGACCACGTTTAGGACTTGCAATGGTTAGCTTTCCATTTGGAGAAGAAAGGGGAGAAGGAGCGGATTTTGTGCAAGTAGACAAGGAATTACTCGTCACTTCATTAATGACTTCAGACAACCTGCAAAAGGAATTAAATGCTTTTATTATGTGGGGGAGTAAAAAAGGGTGACTTGCACTTTGCATACATGGTCACAGGAACTTACTTGATGGATGACTTGCCAGGGACTGCTTTCCTCTCATCCTTCGGACAAGTGACGAGCACTGATGGTTGCTTTTTGTTGCTCTGTGTGTTAGTGACAGCTATGGAGGAATGATTGTCACTTTTGTGGCTGCTGTTGCTATTGCTGCTCTCATCGCTACAGCTGGAGATCCTCATATTGTCACTGTCACCACTCTCACTAGTGCTGCTGCTCTTGGATTCCCCATTCACCTTCTCAGGTTGGCTATAGGAAATTGGAAGCTGATCATCAAATATAATCTGAACATTATCAGGGGTTACTTTGTTTTTCCTGTTTTTCCTCTTGGAGCTTGTTGTGGTGATAGTGTTATTCCTCTTCCCATGAGAACCTGCTAATGTTGTCCAGGTTGCAGATATACCGATTGTGGTGGTGGTGGTAGCACTGGGAGGCTCCATTGGGACCTCGGTATCATCTGACAGCAGAGTGAAAAAAAAAGCAGGAATAATTTAGCTGGTTTGAGAAAACCTGAGTATTTTGCTTTCCAAATCACACCTGTCCTATCAAAGAACTTTAGGACTAACTTTTTTACAAAGCTCCAAGAAACACACAAAACCCTTGACTATGGGGCATCTGTTAATCTATTACAGATGTCACACCAGCTCATACCAAATTTCATTCTTTTCTTGGAATAATTGTAGTAATCACCTTCAGCCTTTAACTTCTCTTTCTCCTGAGCAGCTTGAAGTTCAAAATTCTCTTTATTTTTTGCTTCTATTTCTTCTAGTTTTCGCCTTTGTTCTTCTTTTTTCTTCCTCCTTTTCTCTTTTCTCTTCTCTCTTTTGGCAGCCAGAGCCAGTCTTCTGCTTTCCTCCCTTAGCTACAAGTCAAGCACATGGAAGAGCTTGTAATGACAAGACGTCCCATGCATTTAAAGAAATCCAAACACTTATTATTTCCTTGGACTTTTCTGTTTTATTTCTAGTACAGTACTATGATTTTTAGTAAATTAGTTTATTTTTTAAATATTCAGGACACAAAATAGGGTTTAGACCTAAGATCCATGAGTATGACTCAAAAAATGCCCCACTTATTTTTTTGACAATTCATAAAAATTGAAAAAAGAAATTCTTCTCTTGGTACAATACTGGAAAATCCTTCTTTTGGTACAGAGGAAATAGTTACATCAGCCTTTCCTGATCCAATGTCTCTGAATAATAGCAAAGTTCAAAGATTACCTGAACAACAAGATGCTCAGCTCTAGACATTCCAATTATGATGATTACACATATTCCTATACCCCAATAGCTACTTTTACCGACCTTATGATCTTGAAGGAATGTGAAACTGGAATTTTAAGAGAGAAATATTCCCAACTCCTTCCACTTGCCTTCTCCAAGTCCAGTTCCTCTAGCAGAATGCTTGCGTTTTTGTTGGCTTCTGCAGCCTGTCTATCTTTGGCTTGAACAATTGACTCCATACACAGGTGGCACTTCTTCAGCATCTCCTGAAACAACAAAGTACATCGAGTACAAAGTGCCATGTGTTCTCACTTCCTGCTGTTTTTACACAAAAATTCCAATGGGACTCGTGCTCTGGCTGAAAGCTGGTGGCCAATGAGCTAAAAGGAATTCCTAACACTGTCTCTGAAGCTGAGACACAACACTGTTCCTTCTCAAGTATTTCCTTCCCTCCCATCTTACCTTATCAGTGATGGTTGCTATGTATCTCATGCACTCCGAGTCGGATGGGAACTGGTTTACCTCTTTCACCAGGTAACGCACCACTTTCACATGACCCTGCAAAACAAATTTCAAGGACAACACTTTCTATCAGACCAGCTGCCTCTGGCTTACTGAGAAACACTTCAGTCCCAGCACTCCTTACCAAATAATTATTGCAACTCCTCAACACATGAAGCTCTCAACACTTTTTTTGAGATCTTTCTCACCTTCTGAACTAGTGAGGCACATTTCTAACACCAGAGAAGGCAAGTAATTACCTCTGGTCAGGTCGCCCTTACTCCAGAAGCATTTGCACAAACTTGTGCCTTTTTGGGGGCAGTTTTCAGACACCCATCTCCAACAGCTTTAATAGCTACAGGCTTCTACAGTCATCTGCAATGTTTCTGGTTCTGCGACATGTCAACTACATTCCCTTACTAACAGAAATCATCTGTAGACTCAAATCAGGCTAAACTGCACTTTTTTTGACCAAAGTCCTCATTCTCTTTTGCACAGGGAACCAATCCTATTTCTCCTCCAGTTCTATCACACAGAAACACAGTGCAATTTTCACCCCTCTGTCACCACACCTAAGGTGACACACACATCTGTTTTGGAAGATTCAACGCCAAGTATTCAAATTAACTGACATATTATGAAGTATGTAGCTCCTGACAGTATGTTCTACTTCTAACAGCCATGTAGGGATGAGGAAGACAATCCTATCTAAGAGCCAAGCTGAATTTCACATTCTACCTTTCGGAAGGCTGCCATGAGGGGAGTTATTTTCCTGTTATCAGCTGCATCCACATCAGCTCCAGCCTGGACCAGCAGCTGGACAACATCAAGATGCCCCCCATTTGCTGCCAGCCACAGTGGGGTATTCCCCTTCTTGTTCCGCACATCAATGTGAGCTCCCCTACAAAACCAAACACATTCCATCACAACCCTGCATTAAGGCAAAAGGAATCACCCTGACCCCAAGAAGAATTTCATTTGAGTACCTGGGATAAATTAAATTACTTAGTAAAAGTCAACAGACACACAGAACCTTTCCCATTTCCTAACCCTTTACTGGATATTTGCAAGTATTATTGTATATTGGGAAAACAAAGTCTAAATACAGCCACGTTTTTCTTTAAGCTGCTCACTTGCCAACACCGTACCTGCTAATGAGGAGCTCACAGAACTTGTAGTGCCCTTTGTCTGCTGCAATGGTTAAAGCTGTATCTCTGGATGAAGGTACTGGGGGAGCATTGACATCTGCACCTTTGTCCAGCAGGACCCTGCCCACTTCTGCATATCCCCCAGAAGCTGCTTCCATTAGCGGTGTGAGACCAGTCTGGGAGAAGCACGCAGGAGAAAGAAGCCATTAGTGGTGGGGGTGAGTGGCTTACCTGAGACACTGTAATTATTTAACTTACAAACGTAATGGAATACTATCCTTATGCTTGCAAGCTCCTGAAGATGAATCAACCGTTTTCTGAAGAAACATGTTTTTTGGTGAGCTTTGCAACCACCAAAGTCTTAGCCCTTAAATGCAGCCGTATTTTTCTGTACAGTATCTGGTTCAGTTCAGTTAACTGGACTAGAAAAGTTGACTTGCACAAAGGCAAGAAAATCAGGTAACAACACACACGATGACTTACAAACACCCCTCTCTGCAGCCCCCTCCAGCTGTTTGCTCTTTACCTTGGCTCTGTGTTCCACGTTAGCTTTTCTATCAAGCAGCAGGCTGACCACCTCAGTTCTTCCTTGGAAACAGGCCAGAGTCAGAGCTGTATTCCTGTTGGTCTCGATCTGAGCATTTATATCAGAGCCCATGTCCAGTAACAGCTTGACAGCAGCAGTGTGCCCATTCATGGCAGCCAGCATCAAGGGAGAAATGCCCAATTTGCTACCAGTTCTGAAAGAGAAGAAAGAAAGAACCAAAACTGTTTTAAAAGTCACTTCAGAAATATGATAATAATAAACTAATGAAGGCAGAGGACTTACACAAGACTGAAAAATCAGCTGCATATCAAGATTTACTGAAGCTACAAAAGGTTCTCCACAGCAGCATCATTTAGGACAGGTATTTCTACTTAGAGACACCAAGCACGTTACTTTTTGATTGCTTCAAATTGAAGGGCATCTCTTTAGAGGTGTGCTTATAACTTATAACCTGCACTTGGCCCTTTCCTTGTACCTGTGGGGCTCACACCTGAGTTGTTTTCTACCTCCCAATGGAAGCAAAAGCATGGCATAAATGCACACACAGAGAGAAAACTAAACAGGGAGAACACAAACACTTTCCTCACGTAACTCACAACCAAGCAGATGAGATAAGGGCTGTAAAGGGAACTTGCCTGGAATTTATTTCTGCCCCAGCATTCAGCAGAATCTTGATAATGTTCACGTAGCCACCTGAGGCAGCAAGGCTCAAAGGTGTGTAATCAGACACATTCCTGTGCTCCTTGTTTGCCCCTCGAGCTAGCAGCAACTCCACCACCTGAAAGTGTTTTAAAAAATAACATCTGGTTTTCTCCCAATCTTGTAAATCTATCCAAGACAAATGCTTTTAAGACCTAAACATTCTGTTGGAAGATGGCAATGGTAAGAAAAAAAGCCACTTTAATCAGTTGCTTCGCTATACCCTTTGCCTACATGACCAGATGTGGCCATACCTGTGTTCCCAAACTGTAAAACTTCCTTGGGAAAAAAGCGATCATGACTGTTCTTGAGAATACCAAATTCAACAGCAGGGTAAGAAAAAGCAGATCTCCTTATGATCATTTCAGCCATCTTTAAAGCCTGCCAGACCCAGACATTCAGTTTCTGCATGGTGTACAAAGTACTCCTACTTTTTGTCATCTCCTGCAGAGGACTTGACAAGAAACGGAAAAGTCTTGCAACTTAAAATCCCAGTGTACACTGAGGTGAAAACCCATGGTGTCATCTCCAGTGCAATGTTAAATTGGCTTGACTTTCAGGTTTTAAGCATTAAAAAAGTTTCGATTAGACCTGCACAATTCTCAATCAGAATGTTTTCCCAAGAAATCACAGAACAAATGTAGTGTCAAACCCAAAAATTTGGGCAGGAGGGTGTTCTGACATCATCTCTGCTACCCAAAGCCCAGCTTTTTCCCTTCCCCACCCCCCAAAAAAGCTACAGTAAGGCTCATATATGGAACCCATTTGTGTCTAACTCCTGATTCTCAGCAAGAAAGCTCATGACATTCACTTTCATATCTACATCTAATTGTGCTGGTAAAAGTCACAAGGATATCTGCACAGCAGCAGTCCAGTTATCAAAAGAGAAAAAGCAATCTGCATAAGACACGTTGTAATGTCTAAATTGGAAAACGTGAAGCTCTTTGCATCTTTTTTAAACATGTGACTGTATATTTTCTGGAAGATTCTTTTACTGTACTGACACAGTATGTCATTCACACACTGCTTCTGAAGATTTAAGGTTTACTTCACCTCTTGCCTCCCTCCTGAACAAGCTAAAGACAAGGGAGTGTCCTTGGTTCTCTCAGACTGGGCTTCAATATCAGCTCCATTATCCAGTAAGATTTCCACAACACCCACATGGCCAGCTGTAGCAGCCAAAATAAGCGGAGTAAACCCTGAAATAGAAAACATGACATGACTTAAACCACCAGAAAAACAAGCCTAAAGGTTTCACATGAAGTCTAGGCTTATTGGGGATGTATTTAGTGAGACACACTGGCAAAGCAGACGGGGTTCATACTGCCATGGTGAAATACCCACCTTTCTTGTCTCTGTGTTCAATATTAGCTCCTCTCTCCAGCAGGGTTTGTACCAGTTCTTCATGGCCACCAGCACAAGCCAGTGTCAAGGCTGTGTCGTGGTTACTCTCAGTCTAAACCAAACAGACATACAAGATAAATACTTGCTTTTTCAAGCACAGTCCCTTTTACAGTGCACGTCAGCCAAAACATAACTCTACTCATGCCAAAACAAAAAGCTTCTGTAAGCTAAGGGCATGTTTATGGATGCTCCCCTTGACAGCTACCTTCTGTGTGCAAGTTCATGACAGGATTCTACCTCTCAAGGCAGCTCTGCTGGGAGATTTATGAAGAAATCCTGACAAGAACTGAGATTCTTCAAGAACTGAGCTCTCATCTCTGCTCTGCTAACCAGATTAACTTCTTTATCAGTGCTTGACTGTGACTTTTATATTGTATATTGAAGGTAAGAATTCTGTCTTTAACTCTTAGCACTCTGGTTCAGCCAAAGGCTTCATCACAGCAGAATCCAAGCCAAGTGCCACAAGCAAGTAGCAAGTAGCATTTTTCAGAAGTTTCTCTCCTTCTCTCCACAATGATCTCATGTCTTTGCTCTACTCCATGCCACCCAAATCTTAGTCATGTTATGTATAGCCCAGAGCTGTGCACAGATACATGCCAGTTAGTATGTGTATACTTTTAGCTGATGGCCAGCTAGCTTGAAGTCAACATAAAGTTCCCCTTGTAACAATTACTTTCAATACAGAAAAGCCTTTCCCTTCCTGGAAATGAGAGCTCAAATTATTTCCCCTTGCTAAAAAAATCACAGTATTTATTAGTTTCAAGACTTTCATACATCTGTGATCTCTGGTCAACAGCTTTGAAAGCACAACTGAAAAATCACTGGGCAATCCTTTAAGGCTTATTTTTGTCCTAGGATATCAGGCCAGAAAGCATTTAATTTCTGTCAGTAGACAACTCTGCTGTTTCTCATAATCACACTGACAACAAAGGAATAAGAAATTCAATTCATGTTTAGTCATTCAGAGACCTTTTTTTTTTGTTCGGCAACAGCACAGAGGAAAGTGGGTTGCGACTCTCAAGGGTGTTGTTCTGGCTGTCTGAAGACAGCAAATCCAGTCCCCAGACCCCAGTCCATTATACAACAGAGCTGTTTGCCACCACTGAATTATTCAGGATGCAGGAAAAAATAGCTTTGTGCATCTGTGAGAGTGGCAGGCTCACCTGGGCATCGATGTCTATAGCAGGGTAGATGGGCAGCATGGCTGAAGGAGAAATGATGGGACTCGGAGTCGGAGTCTGAGGTTGGGACACTGAGGTTGCAATGCTGTGGGTAGGAGTGTTTGACATTGCAGATGCTCTTCCACTCACTGCTGTTGGACAGAAGAACCACGCTTAGTCAAAGCAAAACACTTCCCAAGTGTAATGTGACAATAAAGGGACAGTGGCATGAACTCCCACCGATAGATGGAACTCCTTAAAAACTGTTGTTTTCCACAGATCTATGTATTCCACACATTGAGCCCAACTTTTGAATCTTTAACTCTTAGAATATGAACTATGAAAAAGGTTTACTGTATTCAATCAAAGAAAGAGTTAAGTATCAGATTGACATGTTTTCTGAAAGCCCACCACAAGTTTGGGGGGGATGTTTTTTGGTGCTTTTTTCTGAGGTTTTTGTTTGTTCCGTTGGTTTTTGGGGTTTTTTTACCCCAAAGATCTTTCCTACAACAAATCAGCTATTATTTGGACCTGGAGTTCTGCACCTTTGGAAGCAGGGCTGCAGAACAAGTCCAACCAAAGGGTATCTATGCAATTTTTCTTAAAATAGTTTAAATGTTTTTATATAGAAGTCTGTCCAGCCTTCACCCCCACCCCCCATAAACGTAACAAAAAAGCAACAGGGCAGGATGCTCACATTGCAGAAGTTGCTGAAACCAGAGAATTGGAACAGCAGGTTGCAGAGAGTTTGGTCAAGGTGTTAGGTAAGCAAAGGTAACCACTTACAGTGATAACAGCGTATGGACATGACATAGCACCAACTGCCACACTCCCTGAAATTCATTCTACACGTGGGATGTTTAGAAGTACAGAGCAAACTTGAATCTAAAGCAGCCTTTGGGGAAAACACCCATTTTCTTACTTTTCCTCAGAAGAACTCAATGCATTTTCCCTGTCCTTTTTCTCCAGTGTTTTTCCAGCTGTTTCTCAGGTGTAGCAGCAAAGGAGAAAGTGAAGCACCACACACTTCTGTCCAGTTGACAAAAGCACTTTAAACTGCAAAATGAAACAGCTCCACAACTAATGCCACAAAACCTGTATCCTAACAGGCCCAGTTGTGTGCTCCCACCTCTGCAAGGCAGCTGTATTTTTTACCCATAACTCATTTAATTTCTGGATTTCCTACACAAAACCCCAGGAAAGAAGCTAATAAATGGTACCAGGAGAAGCAAAGAGCCCTCAGCTTCTAACACAGAAAGTATCATTAACCTTACATTTAAGAGTAAGACAGAATTCAAAATTCAAACTCCCTTGATCTATATTTTTGAGTGCCTTTTGAAAACTTATCTCACAAATCACACTAGGTATGGATTAAAATTAACATACTGAAGATATGCCAAAATATTTTGATATAAGGTCAAAAATCGCCCATGTTTTAAACAGTTTCTAAGAATTCTTGCTCAGGTCCCAAAAAGGGGACTGGAAAGCATCTTCTCTATGACAGGAGCCATTAGTAAGTTCTCAGGCTAAAAAAATCAAGTTAATTTAGAAGGTCTCAGTTCAGGCACAATGTACTTTTTACATTTGCAGTGACAGGAGGAAAAACTAAACAAATAAAACCCCTATGACCCCCCCACCCCACGCCAAATACAAAAAAACCAAACAAACCCAAAAAAGAAAGACGTGTGCTTCAGCAATAATTCACAAATTTCATTCATATACCCACAGCACAATTCACGAAGACACAATATTCATTTTTATGGGTAATCACTGATTATATTTATTTCAACATCACCTGTGTGGAGTTCAAATTTGTAATGAGCATGTTAAGGGTGATGAACAGAATTTTTACGGCGCCCGAACTAAAATATTCAAAGTTTTCACTAGCCCAAAAGGTTTTCACAGCAGTCTTGAGCACTGAGAAGAGTAACCAACTAGCTTGATTCTACACACTAAACACAATGACAGTCAAATATTTATCTTTGCACTCTGCTCCTTGCCCTACTCTAATGCACTAGTGGCAAAGTGAACTGAAGTCTGTACTTCACCATGGAAACGTTGTTATTTCATGCCTGGGATAGCTAAGTCTTCCAAATTAGGTCACCCCTGGAATGTTCTAGTATGTACACGACTTGGTACAGGACCACCTACACCTTAATCAAGCTTCTTGGTTGGAAGACATCGCCAAGCACCATTTGACTACTCCAAGTTCAAGTCTTGGACATTTGCTGGGGTGTCAAGACAGTTTTATGCTTACTGATATCTGGAACAGCACTGCTTTCTATCTTGATTTTCTTCTGGCCATACCTCAACTCTCTCTGAGCTTAAATGAAGAGAAGGCACCCTCAGAGCAGCTACCTCCTCCCCCATGCCCACTGGCCTCACCAGCACGACATGCTCTTGGTTTTCAACCCTGTAATCCCATTTCTCTTTCTATGGGTGTCATATGTCCCAGAAGTGCTGTCTCGCTGTGGGCACAGCATTGGCCTTATGCACTGATTTCTTGTCTCCTGTAATGTCAACAGTGGACAGATAAAAACTCTTCCACATTACAATACTTTACAAGAAATGTATGAGACATCTCAGCCTTTTCCAACTGGTTTCAAGCCAACTCTACAGGCTTCTTCCACATCAGTTCCTTCTCTGACCCCAATTTCTCTGTAGTATCCTCAGTTATTACAAACCATGTTCCTGCCACACAGGATTAAAATCATTATAGAGCACTTGAGATGCACAGCATGCCTCAGACTGTAGCAGTCCAAGTTATGTTCTGAATTCCAACACAAACACAGGGTTGCTGCTGTGCAAGAAGGGCGCCATGGATGAAGCCTGTGAACCATTCCACACCTGCAGTCTCAGTGGTTATTAGTTAAGAGTGTGCAAGGCTGCCTTAAGGCAGGTCAGCCCCACATAAAACCAGCTCCTGCCCAGCTCCCAAGGGGGACACAACCTGATTTTCCTGGGATGCTAGCACTCTGCTGTTATTATTTTCAGTATTGAATCTCTGTGAGAAGCTTACAGCCAAGGCAGACTCTTTCTCAAGTATTAATTTAGACAGGTGCATTTTGGACTGACTCAACCCACAAGGTAGCTTCCAGGAATGCATTTTATCAAGTGCTTCAAGATTCTTGAAGTTCTGTGAGAAGCTCTGTGACTGGACATAGTCCTTGGAATAGTTTCTACTTTATAAAAAGTTTGCTATTAAAAACAAGGTTGTATTTCTCTTTAGATCTTTACCACACCACTTAACAGATGCAATGTTTTCATACAAGACTTACATAACTAACCCTAAAAATTACTTCTTTTTATTAGCCTCACTTGCCCGACATCTGAAGCTCAAGAGCAAGCCTTTCACTTGTCCTCAATTCCAGCAGGACCATAAAGGAGTCCAAATGTAAAAAATTAGTGTATTATTTACTACTTACTCATTGTTTTCAGATAATTAAGCACAGAGATGCACATTAAATCAAGTTTGCACAGTCAAGGTGAAGCTTTGTTTCTGTAACTGGTGCTGTAAACACAGCTCTGCAATGGAACTAAGCTCAAGGCATGTCATAAACAAGAATTTAAATCCGTAAGAATGCTCTAGAAGCTTCTCTTGGAGCAGTACATGGAGTTACTTATCAAATATTTACCTGCTACTTAAATGTTCCGTGTTACACTGAGACCATTTCAGTTCCACATTAAACTGTGATTTGTGGACTCACTACAGGCTGGCACTGAAGTTCTCTACTCAGGCCTGTGTGTGCTCTTGCTTAAAAAAAACACCCCATAATCAGGCACTTGACCAAAATTAATTCAGACTTCCTTCCCAATGCACATACTAACAAGTGGGGCTGAGCAGTACCAAAATATTCACTTAAATTCACGCTGGAAATACCTGACTGCCCAAAAAGGCATGCATAGGCATTTGGGTATGGGGCAGGTGACCTGAAATTGCACCTTCCCAAGATGTGACATGCAGTTAAACACATGTCCCAAATATCCTAACTCCAGGTAGAACTTCTATTTAAACACAACTCATTGCATAGATTCTTTGTAAGTTACCAAGAACTACAATCATCCCAGCATTTAAATTCATGTTGTCCTGTACTCCAGCAGTTCCACAAGAGAAATCTTTACTGTTAGTGCATGATATATGCCATTTTATCTACTTTTTCATGCATGCACTTGTATTTTTATCCACTTCCAATCTTTCCATCTATGCTTCAATTCTACCATGAGATTTCCAGCAAAAAAGTTTCGGTCATCTTTAACGAAGCATTGCATGGACACAAGGTGTCTCATTTCAAAAGTGGTGTTCCAAGTATTTTACAAAATCACCACCTGGTAGTTTTAATCCTTCACCATACCTTCCAGTGACTCTGTACTACTACTACTGTACTCCAACTCCTGCAGTACACGCAGGAGCAGCTCCAGGCTAAGACCTCCTTGGAGACCTGCGTTCCCTCTGGCACATATCCCTCATCGTAACAGCTTTGCAAAGCATACTTGTTCAGATAGACAGCATTTGTAAAAATGAAAGTGCATCGGCTTAACCAAGAGCATTTCTGTACTTTTTCATCAAGTGACATTTTTCTAAGACTATGTCCTACCAGTTCATCTGTGTTCAGCCAAGGAGTATTTCAATGACTGCTTTAGCATGGAAAGGGGAGTGAGTTGTAAACTAAAACAGTGACAACTCACATTTAAAACCTGCTTCATTCTTCTATTTTACTGTATAAGGCCTTAGAGAGTATTCATGTCATTGGGTAAAGAATTCTCTGAAGCGATGACAAGAATTTGGTAAGGCTAACCATGTTTTCTGCCGGCAGCCATTTTCATGAATAGACATTTTCAAAAAGTCATAGGATTATTGCTTTTTTTTTCCAAGCAGAAGTAAAAGCTTCCAATAAGTAGACTACAAAATGCCAACTGGAGCAGCTCTTACTCTGAAGATAAGCCCACAGCTCCCTCACCACTTTACAGGCTAGTTGTGGTGCTGCAGTTGCTCAGCCTACTGCAAGTCAGCTCTCAGCTAGACAAGTACCACCCAGTACTGTCATGGTGCTATTCCTGAGCTACGATCAGGTCAAATCAGGACCACCACATGAACTCTAATAAATCCCTCCCCAAAGTATGACAAGCTAAAAATGCCACTCCACCAGACCAACCTGACCAACAGGCACCGCTTAGCTCACCATGTGAATTGGAAAGTTAAAAGCTAGTTTTCCAAACTCCTCAAGACAGGGATCAGAGGGCTAGTGGTGCTTGCTGTAGAGCTCATGGGAATACACAAACACACACACACACATGCGCACACATATATAAAAAGAAGTGGACATACCCTCAACTGGTGAAGCAAATATTATACCTGCTCATAACAATGTAAACCCACCTGCCATGATGTCATCCAGCGTGTCATTGAGCGTCTGAGCAGGGCTGGCTACCATTAACCCTTGTTGTGTTTCTGTCAGTATTCCTTGCCCCAGCCCTGCTAGTTGTGCTTGGCCCAGCACTGGCTGTCCAACTATAACACCTTGCAGTTCTGTAAGATTTGCGATGGACCCTGGAGGTAAGGAACCTGCTGCCAGAGGCAAAGCTTGTGGCATGGCCAGAGGCTGAATTGGTGCAAAACCCGTCTGCGCAGCAGCTTGCTGAGGGTCATCTTTAAGCAAGATGGGGTCCACTTGCTGCAATCGTGCATAGTCTCCCTCTGAGAGTTGTTCTCCTACCCCAACGGGAGTCAGTAGTCCCAGATGCTGGCAAGACTGTTGCTGCTGCTGCTGCTGGAGCTGAATTCTTTGCGCTTTTACCTCTAGATATTGCTTTTTTAGCTGCTGCTGAGTTTTCAGCTGTAACTCTCGCTCCACTTTCTGCAGTTCCTCCAAAATCTTTTGCTTCTTCTGAATTTGTTCCTCTCTCGTTTTGTTCAGCTCCTCAATCTTCTCTTTGGTGAGCTGGTCAGCGTGTGCCAATTCCAGAGACTGCAGCTGAGCGTTCTTCTCTATAGCTTCTTTTATCCTCTGCTCCAGCTCTGTCAACTTGCCCTGAGCCTCTTCTACAATGCTCTCTGGAGACTGATTGGTGATGTAACCCTGTACATCCTGGTTGTTTGTTGGCAAATGACTGCTGGACTTTTGTTTAGAAGCAGCTGTGTGAAAAAGAAACCCCCTCAGAACCAATGGAAGTGCATACGAATGGCATCCTCATTACAGAGCTACTGCTGGGCTGCTGTGTGGCCAGCTACGCACCAGGGCACAGCACCCACGAAAAGCCAGCGTGTCCCAAAGGCCCTCCAAGAACGCCTGCCAATTTGTACCCAGCAGTCGGATTGCAATTTAACAGGACACACTACTGCACATGCATCCCACATATCCCTGTGCTATGGTGACAGGTCTACTCCAGCAATCGTTATGCTTTTGCCAAAGGAGGCGATTGTCTCGAGCCGCTGTTACCGAGTGCTGCTACAAGAAAACTGGGAACAAAAAGCAAGGACATGCTGTCTCTTTACTCGGTGTTTTGCGTCTGGAATGGTGTTGGGACATAAACATATGCTTACAGCCCTGAAAGCGCAGCCCAAAGGATACAAAAACATCTCTAGGACTGGGACTAGGCCCACCGGTTTTGCAACCGACTTTTAAGTACATTTTAAGTAGTGCTGGTACATTTTAAGAAGTGCTACGCTTTCTAGAACTAGGTATCCTTTTGCTCCAGGTATCCAGCTTTTCTCAGGTGACAAAGAGTGCCAGAACCCAGGAGAGTCATTTAGATTTAGCGGCATCTAACAGGGTGTCTTTAGCCACTATGTTTTGTCCATAGTAGACATGATTTTGCCTGTGTCAAAACTCAGCTCTCTGCCCAGGCAAGGCAAATATTTCAGCCTTCCTGCAAGAATGAGCGATGGACTAATCCAACTGGTCTTTTATGCAGAAGTTCCCAGTAACACAGCTGACATGCTCTGCCATACCAGGTGGAGAAGCAACAATCGGTTAATTTTGAAGGGCGAAAGGCAAATCAAAACTCAGGATCTGAGGCAGTGGAGGTGCCCAGTTTCTTCCAGCCATCCTCGCTGTATCTCCAGAACAATACAAGTGTACACACAGGATTAATTTTAGGACATGCACGCCTGTATTTGCTACTTCTGATGCTTGATAAAAATCGTTTTTTGAAGAGAATTCTTAAGTACAGAAAGCATTAAGTGTCAAAATGGCGAGAGCAAAATAGATGCAAATTTAGTCCTAGGAGGACCCTGAGCCACATCAGACTAAAGATTTTACTGTACAAGAAATTCCACCTTCAATCCAATTAGTCAAACCCACTCCCAGACTACTACCCTAAGGAAACACAAGTTATCAAATCAACTATGATGTGGAGATTAACATGGGTTCTGCAACTGCCATTTTCCAATTTCTACAGACTTCTGGGTAACATTTTGCATTAGTTCCGTGTGTCAGACTAGAGATTTTAACATATTTACTTAGGCAGATTTCTTGACGTTTTATGATTACACGTTTAGATGACTGATATTTGTTGGGTAAGCAATTCCTTAAAAAAATAAATTAAAAAAATCGAAATTGCAATTTCCTTGACTGAATCCATAAACACTCTTCATAGGAACTACTCTGCTACAAGTGCAAGCCTCTATCTTCTACCTAGGAAAGATACTTAGAGCTATGACTGACCTTTATTTCTGATGGGAAGGGTTGTGGCGACATTAGCAGGGGGTTTGTCAGGCTCCTGGGGTGGGACGACCATGGGCAGCGCCTGCACTGGTACTCGAGGAGCCTAAAATGTCGGACACTAACATTACTTTTCTCATACTCTGTGCCACTTAGAATTCAACAGAAGGTAAACAAAATCTGTTAGAAAAGTAGACTTCAATGGTGACTAAGAACATTTAATACAGCTTTTAATATGCTCAGTTCAGTAATTAACACCTGGAGATCATGTGATCTCCACATACTTTGCATTTTTAACCTAAAAAATTACTTGCTGAACTATACTCAGTGTGGTACAGTGCTGTATTGCACCACCAGCCACAATGGGCTGTAAATTCAATTCTGAAGAGTCTCATTTAAACAGACCTTTGCACTTGCTGGTTTTTTCCACCCTCGTTCTCTAACACTTAGAGAACAATAAGAATGATGAGAGTACTACATCATAGTGTTCAAAAGTCTCCCCCGTTTCCATTACAGCTGTAAGTAACTTTCAGTGTGCTCACCTACAGTTTATGATACGACATGACTGACTCTTCTCTCACCTTTAAACTCTCAAGTAAGAAAGTGCCCAAGCATCCTGCAGATCACAAGCCCTGAAATCTTACCCTGTTTAGATCATGGGATGGCGGGGTCAGCTGAGTGGCATCGGGTGGAGGAGCAGAAAGCAAGTTGTTTGGGTAATCCAGAAGGTAACAAACCACGCTGGTATGACCGCCTTTGGCTGCCTCAATTAGCATAGTCGATCCGTCCTGAGGAGGGAAAGATCACAGAGTTAGAAAAGAGCATCATCTTTTCTAAGAAAAAAACTCTGCAGCATTTTGGGAGACACAACACTGTACCTATGTGACTGCTTTCTGCTTTAGTAAATATAAATATTCAATCTCCACAAGTTCACATCCAAACTTAAAGACTTGATGAAGTATTAAAAAAAAAAAAAAAAAAAAAGTACTTTAAAATTCTTTCCTCTTCCACAAAGAGCATTTCACAACTGGAGGGCAGCCTTTATAGTTGTAATGATCAAGAGATCCGCACTAACTCCAAAAACACATACACGAGCAGAACATCTGCTTTTGGAAACTTCCATTTAAATCATCACAGGCTGGGTGAGTTGTAGAGAATATAAAAGGAGAAAATTCAATTGCGTATCCTTAGTTTTAGAGGAAAATGAGGCAGCTGAGGGACAAACCTTGAGCCTGTGTGTGGGATCAGCACCATGAGCGAGCAGTAACTCCACCACTGCCAAGTGACCTCCAGCACAGGCCAGCGACAACACTGTGTGATCATTGTTCGCTGTGGTCCTGTTCACATTTGCACCTGCAAAAACAGAGGGAGAGACATCAGCTGAAACAGACTTCAACAGGTTCACCTCTATCAAATATAACAGAATTAACCACTCTGCAATCTACACAGGGAAAATTCCATCCTGCCAGATGTCCGACTCCATGCAAGGTAGGGATAAGAAAAATTCACAAGAATCAGCCCAAGAGAGAAAATGGAAATTCCAGGTTTGTATCGAAACATCAAGCAAGCTGTAGTCAAAATCTGGAAAACAACAGGCACTTGTAGATCAGCCCCCAAAGACAGTGCTCCAAAGCTGCACTGGGGGCATGGAGACTCCAGTGACCCCTACTACTGCTGCTCTTACTAGGAATTGAAGACAAAATCCACTATTTTTACAACTAGATGCAGTTCCACTAATCTCAGCAGACACCACGGGTAAATATATTACATGCCTAGTTGGCAAATCAATTGCCTCCTTGAGCTAGGACATTTAAAACACATCTGAGGAAGTTAGACTATTCTGACATGTTCTTAACTTGAAGTATTTCTAATATCAGGAAAACCCAAACCACTCCACACTCTTACCTTTGCTAATCAAGAACTGAACAG
Organism: Cettia cetti; assembly: GCA_013401135.1. Taxonomy (NCBI): domain Eukaryota; kingdom Metazoa; phylum Chordata; class Aves; order Passeriformes; family Sylviidae; genus Cettia; species Cettia cetti. Next base: position 26,276 of record VZUI01080014.1, read on the forward strand.
TGCAAACATGACCTGCCCTGGCAGCTTTCATGAGAGGAGTTCTTCCACCTTCTGATTCGTGCTCCTAGAGTAGATAAAGAAAGGCATCAAAATTCAAAGCAGCATGTGAGAGGAGGCAAGCCAGCCTTTTGGGTTTTTCAATGGAAAGGTACTAGGCATGGAACATCCTCCTTTAGTGTTTCAGAAACTTTGACATAAATGTTTAGCTAACATTCAAACCGAGAGTATCTTGAAGGCAGATGAACTATTCACCATCTGCCTCTGCACAGGTGTAACTCCTGGACAAAAAGCATTCAAGGCACTTGCGGGGGACTTTGGTTGAACAGGACATCTTCTGACATGTTTAACATCACTTTTTGATAACACACTGGTGTGTGCAAGCTTACTGAAAAGTAAAAATTGGTTTACCTTCATCATCTTAATTCCATTACAGTACACCAAACAGACTGTCAACTATCTGATGCATAAGGAATAGAACAGATTTGCAGGTACACGGACTAACCCAGAATCACCTCAACAATTTTGAGCTAAATACCATGTCAAAAAGAATGAAATCCCCTTTTTTCCAGAGTCCAGACAACCTTGAATGGCTTGGAAATGCTTTAGATGTCAATCACCAGAGGACTATAACTGACCTCAGCACTTTAGGGTAATTTAACAGCCCAAAATACATTAAAGAATGTGTATGTTATCAGCAATGAACACAGAAACAAAGAGAAGGAATATCAGATGTTGGAAATTTTATATCCTACATAGATTTTGTTAAAGAAGGGAGATAGATGACTTACCAGATCTGCACCTGCCTGAAGTAAGACATCTGCTACATCAGTGTGGCCGTTTTCACAGGCATACGTCAGTGCCGTGTCACCTGTTGCTGTTGTTGCATGCACATTAGCCCCTGAAACAGAAAGCACAAAACCTCGTAATCTTTATGATGGGCATTACAGAAAATATACAAGCCTCCACAACTTTTACAGGATCAAGCAGCAAATTAAACTTCCCCCTTCCAGTCCAGCATCTGTTGAACTGATAACATGATCGTACTCTAGAGGAATAAAAACATTAACTGCAAGTTAGTTCCAAACGAGTTTACATCAACTCAGTCTTCAAAAGCTAAATTAGAGTCCAACCAGTAAATTACTTTGGGCTCCAAAGACCTTCACAGTAAACTTCAAGAAGCTGCTAAAGAAAATGTAATGAGTATCAAAAAAGTGGTTTTCTCTTAGATTAAGCCTTTACGAAAGTGTTAACAAAATTACTCCGTACCTGCAGCTAATAAATATTTAACCAGCTCCAAATGTCCCTCTTGAGCAGCTTCCATCAAAGGTGTGGAACAGCCGAGTTCTATGTCAGCTCCTGCTTTAATGAGAAAATCAGCCACCTCCAAAAACCCTCCGCAGCAAGCCAGAGTTAATGCGGTTTCCTGTGTCTCCTCCGTCTGAGCATTGATGTTTGCTCCTTCAAATAACACAAAACACCAGTTACAGAAGGCAGGATCAGCAGACAAACCACTTCCATATGCACAAGGCATCTTATTAGCAAAGAAAACAAAAATCACTTAGTAACTTAGAGCTTTTTCCCCAACATTTGCAGGTGCCTGCTGAGTTCCAGCCCGCAGACAGCGCCACAGCCGTTACCTTGCCCAAGCAACAGTGCCACCATTTCCTCGTGGCCTTCACGAGCTGCCTCCATCAGTGGTGTGTATCCCTCATCATTGACCTCTTCTAGGTTAGCCCCACGTTCAATTAACAAAGCTGCCAGCTCGACGTGCCCGCCACAGGCTGCCAGAGTCAGCGGAGACTCGAAGGAGTCCGCAGGCATGTTCACCTGAGCTCCACTGTCCAGAAGTAATCTTGCCACTTCCACGTGACCATCCTGGAAATGCAAAAAAAACAAGATCAAAAGACTGACCAAATGGAAAACCTGCTTTTCTCCACAGCTTTGTCACAGACCCAAATTCCCTCAAAAGACACAAAAAGCAGTGAGCGAGTAAAATGAGTCCAAAAATACAATGAAACATGCCAAACAGTTTTTCTGAATATTTTCCCTAAGTATTTGGATAAAGCATAAGATCTCGTATTGAATAGGCACCTGTAGAAATGCTGAGCATGTTTTGCTGAAGATGTGCTGTGAACCTCATATCAGACCTCTTTGTCAATGGTGTAAGCAACAAGCCAGACAATTTTATATCAGACTCAAGTTCAGGTGTTTGGGATCAACTTACTTGGGGCAGGGGGGAACTCCAAAATAAAGCCCAGAAAGTTGAGAGAGAGCTCGCCACTATTTCAGAAACTTGTCTCCTCCACAACAACAATAGTGAGATCCTTTTGCTTTCTCCCTTTCTTAATAAGCAGCTGTGCACACTGACCTGGCTTGCCTCGTGGCTCCTGCAAAACTATTTCACTGCTCAATTTAACAGCAGAGTCAAGACTTACTTTCTCCTTTCAAGAGAAAAGCCAAAACGAGACGACTTGTCCGGGGTTCCTTACGCATTCCAGGAGGCACCCGCCTGAGCAACAGCTTTCCCTTGGCAAGATTCTGGCAGGGTTTTCCAGATATCGTGATCGTGCTGTCAAACCCATTCTACCAAAACACAGCTCCTAAGTTTGCTGTTTTTCTTTAAAAATACTTGAGCATATGATCTCCGTATTTTCAGTATGCCATAAATTCAGGAACTATTTGAAGCGGCTTTTCAGCTCCCTGTTTACACTGGAGGCCTGACAGTGACACATCCAACTGCCATTCCATTCTGCTTTGTTCAGACAGAAGCAGAGACTGGCTCGGTCACCACGCTCCAACAACAGCATAAACTCTCCAAGCTGGTTTCCTCCACCAGGAGATTGCCACCATTCCAACTTGACGAAACCACAATCTGACGAACAAAACACTGGAGGGCTGCAGCAAATAAACAGCCACTCACCAGGAACACAAGGCTTTCCCAAGATTGTCACTGAATGAGCTAACATTCACCTTGATCTCAGACTAATTCCTAAGAGGCAGCAAATCACAGCCACAGCCGTCTTCGCCAAGCTGGAAACCACAACTCCAAAAAGCTCTTCTCCAGACAAAATACCAAACAGCATCTGACATTTTTCCGCTTCAATTTCTCAAGTGTTTCATACCTTATTCTGATATCCAGGGAGCAAAACACGGTTTCCTCTCAGAAAAATATCTAGGACATTAACTAGGACATATTCACCTTTTACATGAAATGACAGTACTATTTTAGGGAAAAACTCCAAGACTCCATAAAGAATCTTTCCTCAGGGAAATGCCTCATCCATCAGGCCCTGGCAAGACAGCTAACTGCTCACCCCTGATCCACGATGAGGATGGCACAACAAAGCACCAAGGTTTGCTTCAAAGCTTCCTATGTGGGCCAAGTAGCCTGGAGGAGAACTACTGGTGCTTCGCCACACAAGGGAATTGGATGCATGTTTTAATAAACCTTGCGATCGGGTGGGGCTGTTAAGCTCTCCTGCAACAGCCAGGGAAAGCTTTCCAACTGGTAATAGATTAGAAAGTCACCTGAGCAACCTTCACAAGAGCACCAGCTGCATTTTAAAGATGAAGCTCTGTGGGCATTAGTCCTTCAGCAAGAGGAAACGCCAACTAGATCAACCTGCTTTTTGCTCCCACAAGACCAAGTGCCACTGTCCAACACCTCATTTGCATTAAATCAACATTAACTGCCATCTAAAAAAAGCTCTCAGGCAGAAGTCTTCCTGTCTCAAACCTGCACTGGCTACGCCACAGATAGTTCTGTTAGCACATATCCAAGCCCAATGCTATTCCAGAGACTGAAGTTTTCTTGTGCCACTGAAGAGCAGTAACTGTTTCTGCACAAAGAACATGCTGAGATGGAATTCATTGCTCTGCTTCATTTCACACTGCAAGGTTTTTAAATACTGCTAGAGAAAGCTGCTCCTTCCCTCATCAGCAGAGCTGGAGGTATGAGACAACTATCTGCCAGCTCTGAGCACCAGAGTGGAACTGCATCCCTAAGAACAGCTTCCTGCAGAAATAAGGGAGAAAAAATCTTCTCCTATTGCTCAGTAATTTTTAACAAAAATTAGGTATTAACATCTCTCTTGTTAGTCTATTAGAGGAGTTAAAAGGGCAAAAGAGAATAGTAAAGAAAGGGAGGCTTGATCCATAGCTCCACCACAAAAACATCCTGATGAGAAAGCAACTGCAACATCAAACAAGGTAATTTTACCATCATATCTCAGGAAGGTGCTGCAAGGCATTGCCAAGGATATTTATATGGCTGCTGTACTAAGATTTCAGGGTGAGACAAAGGACAGCTCGAGGTCCGTCTATATACGTGACTTTCTTTGCAACAACTTCCAAGAAGTGTAATGGTTTCTGTTAATCATTTCTCTATCTGAAACCAGTAACTTCCTTGAACAGACATAACTAGCTGATTTTAGAACGATTACAGTTGTTTCAGAGAAGGGCAGACTAAACAGGGATTTACTGCCCTCCCCTAAAGCCACAGGTCCACGGCGTGACATTACAGAGGGCTAATGCATGAAAATCCCAACACATGAAGACTCTATCTGGAGAAAAGGATAAAAAGGAAATTTAAGAAATGAATTCTCAGTTTAACAATAAAGTTCCATATTCAGGTGAACACAACCACCTCAGATGGATAAGGGAGCAACACCAAAGCACTCTCACTAGTAAGAATTAACAATTTCCCCTTTCATTTCCTAGTGCTTCCCAAAGAGCTTCTGATCCCGTGTTTTCAAGGAGTATGTGGTTATGTGGACTATATTGAAACATGTTACACATGTAACCACCTGCTTACAAACGGCCTTAACATAACTGAGGTGTGTCAAATGCCTCCAAAAGCCAGGTTATGACCATATTCACTGCCTGTGTTTAGCACATTAGAAACATTAAAAGCATTTCAACAACTACCGAGAATCTTCCCACTCAAAGTTATTTAATTTGTAAATTCCTATATAAAGTATTTTCCCATCACTAACTTCAAGTAGACAACAGAAGCAAAATATCACACTTAGATTCTGTACCAGCAGGAATCACTTTCTCCATCTTTGGGAAGAAAAGCGAGCCCACAGACCTCACTGCTCAAGGCTTACATCTCTTACCATGCACGCCTCCATCAGAGCAGTGTGCATCTCATCTGTCTTGTGTTCCTGGTCTGCACCAGCTTCCAGCAGAAACCTCACCATTTCCAGATGGCCTATGTGGAGAAAATAGTTAACAGAGAGAAACTGCTTGAGAAAGTACATTTCAACACTCCAGGAAAGTATCTAAATACATAATGAAGGTCATGGACACCCATGCTATAACACAAAAAATCCACTCTGGAAAGGTGTGTTTGGATCTCTGTCATCGCCATGTACAACTCCCTATCAGTGTACTTGGTAAAAAACATAAATGAAAGACTAGGACCAACTTCCATACTGGTGCGACACAAGTACCTCTGCTACCAACATCAATTACTAGATGATGGCAAGGGCCAGGTAAAACATGTCCTAAGTGACTATAAGAGCAGCTGCTGGGCTGTAGGAACATATTCTGCCTTTCTGGGGTGCTCTAAGGAAGAAAACAAAGGCCTGTTGTCCTCAGCACTGAGACCTAAAAGGCAAGCTCCTAAACTTTCCATGCTTTGCAAGTGCCAAGTTCTTTAAGATGAAGTATCGTCTGTATTTAAGCAGAGGCACCTGGCATAATACAGCTGTAATACAGAAAGTTAAGCTTACTTATCCTGTAACATAATAAATTAGTTCCTTGCTTATTGATTGGTTTAACAGAGAATCTTGTAAATAATCGTAACTCAGACCCAAGGTTTAGATCTTGATTCTCAGACTCTGCACACAGATAATTTTACGTAGGGCACACGCGTGCTGTGTGGTATCACAGCCAGGACAGGAGCACCACCATGTCTATTCACACCCTTTAAATTCCCCTGGTCGTGGACAGCAAGGCTGAAGGAACCCACATTTGAAGCAACTCTTTGCCCCTGATGCTTTTCCACACTGTTACTGTACCTTTGTAGCAAGCCAGCGTCAGGGCGCTCTCCTTGAATTCATTGGAATGCGTATTGATGCCCGCTCCGTTTTCCAGCAGCACCCGGGCCACCTCCACGTGGCCAGCGCTCCCGGCTTCCATCAGCGGCGTGTGACCATTCTCGTTGTGGTCCTCAATGCTCGCACCTGACTCCAGCAGCACCTTCACAACATCCACATAGCCCCCGGCACAGGCATAGGTCAGGGCTGTGTTGCCTAAAGCCAAGGGGAACATGGGTTGGAAACAGAACATGATGGCCCTTCTTCACCCAGAACTTCACCTGATGCTCCATTCCATCCCTTTTACCTGGACACCTGATGGAACAGGGTTGTTCAGGCTACAGATGAAGAGCTACAGGGCGGGAGGGAAATAAGTAATGGCACCAAGAAGCTCGGTGGTGACAGACTGAGGATCTCCTTGTGCCTGTACTGATGCACCTCTCTTCCCATTTCTAGCCCAGCTTCTGTCACAAAGCCCCATTTGTTTTCCTGTTAATCAGCAGGGGCACATGATGTTGTAAGAATGAAAGCTCAAAACCAGGAGCAGAATGAACTGCTGTTTCTAAATCAAGTCTTAAACACCTGCAAGGGGCTGGTTCCAACATGTTCATAGACTTTACGAGGAGAGGAAAACAACTTCAGCGGAAAAAATACAAAAACGTGGATCTGCACACAACAGTCAAAGAATCTGCCTTTGTGAAAGACACCTTGAAAAAAGTTAAACGTTAAGGCGATATTGCCACTGAGAAAATTTCTTCACTGAAAGAAACACTAAAAAAACCCAAAAAAGGTGTCTTCTGGTATCCCCCTCACTCAGGGTCAGCTCTCCATTCATCAGTTACTGCTGACTGCAAACCAGCTCTCCATCTCCACTTCCAGGCTACAAAAAGTTAGATTTCCTAATCTGGTCACTTCAACACAAATGGCTAGCAAATTACCAGGGGAAGAGGGGAAGCAGGGGGCATCTTCTCACATTTCCTGTTTTCCTCTTGGGTTTCCTGACTTGCCACAAAGTAACTCTTCCATGTACACACAAACTTGCCAAACTGTGCTTAAAATGTGACCACAAATCCTATGTACTCAAATACCTTCCGGTTACTAACTGACCTTATCCACCTTTGTACGACTCCATAATACTTTATCTGCATCCAACAATATTTTAGTGTTTCACTTAGAAAAAAGAGGATTTAAATGGCAAAACCACAAGAAAGCATTCTGCGTTGCTGGGCTGAGCGCCATTGCTCCCAAACTTCCATGCCGAGTTCCTTGCACACGGCAGATCCCAGCTCTCCTGTCGTTCCCAACACCCCCTTTACCTGTGGATGACTGTGCGTTCACATCAGCACCGTGAGCTAGCAGCAGCTTGACAATTTTGACATGCCCACCATTGGCAGCAGCCATTAGAGGAGTGATGTCTCCTTTGATTCCCCGGTCCTCCACGTTGGCATGCATTGCCAGGAGAACCTGCCGAGAGACAGTGATCAACAACACTGCAGTGACAAACCCTGCCTCTGCACTGCAAACCTCCAGCTCACCAAAGTGCTGTGTGAGCAACCCTTGCAGAAAACAGGCACCAAGAATGCATTAGCAACATTCAGTGTATGCGTGAGACTCGTTTGCTAGTGAAATGCCATTTCTCACTACCTTCACACCCCCTTCCAGGTGCACAAGATGGTAATATATTGATTTAACATTTCTTTTTGTTTAACAAACACATAGCACAAACAGCCAGGAAACCAACCTGTGCAAGCTCATAATATCCTGCCGAGCAGGCCAAACAAAGGAGGCTTTCCCCTTCTTCTGTGTGCTCGTTCACACTCCGGCCTTCAATGAGCAACTTCCGCACAGCATTCACATCTCCTTCAGAACAAGCCTCGGCCAAGCTGCGGCTAACAAGGGAGAAAGCATTGAAAGCGGAAATGGACTGTGCCTCAACTCCAGAGTGCCATGAGGACACAGTCAGCAAAAAGGGAAACATGAGCTAAAAACGTGCCAACTGCTAATTAAAGAAGTGCTGGTTTTACACTTGAGGTTTCCCAGCTAACTTTGCTGAAAATTAAGTTGTGTCCATATCCACCCCTGTTATTAATTTTTAACCGAACTTTACAAGAGAAATACATGTAGGATATCCCAGGACCAGAGGACAGGAAAATCATCTGTCAACCTAAAGAAAACTTTCTTTGTTCAGCATTTTAACTGTTAATTAAGCTAAAACAAATCACCCACATCAGTCTTCTCCTGTAAGAAACTTAACCACTCCCCTTCTCTACTGTGCTGAAAATACCAGGATCTTGTAACCAGACACAATTTTAATACATGGAGAATCAGTTCTGAAATACACCTCTTCGCTACCTGTTGACTTTTTCTTTTTAATTTCCGAGAACCTCTGTCCCTCTAACAACTTTGGCAACCCTCACCATTCCCAAAGAAGGGGTACAGGGGAGAAATGGAGATGCACACAGAACAGAAACAGACATAACCCAAAATTACACTGCTGCTCATGCATCCTGTTCCTACAGCAGGAAATCTTTCTCTGGAGTTATTTCGTACAGAAGGAACAAACTTCTGACTAGCACAGCAGCACTTGACTGTCCCCACTAACACTGCTTCCACTGCACTGAAGCCTAATGACAGCCTGGAAGGAAACCTCCTCCTTCTTTCCCTCCTGAATACCCCAGTAAGACAAAATGGCACATATAAAGCCACAAAGTCCAGTACAAGAGCAGCAACTGCCTGGCTGAGGTTCTATCCAGGGCCCTGTGCAACATGGACCACTATGGAGCTCCAGTCCCTCAAGGCTGTTTCCCTTCCTCAATTAAAAAGGCACTCTGAAATTCCCCAAAAGATTTTTTTTTATATGAAATCTTGTTTCATGCTATTACTGAATGACCCATTTTGGGATCTGAAGCTGTTTGGAAGAGTTCTAAGGCCCATACTATTGAAGAGCTTAGAAATGTTTCTAGCATTGCTCATGATAAACTCCTCGGAGTATCATTCTATAATTCTAAGTAGCATTAAGTTGCTTCACTCTCTACTGCAAGACCTGCCAGTCCACAAATATTTAAGCAGGAGAAGCAAGGGTGGTAACTTGGCACCAATTCCACTTGAGTAAGAGTTTCATCATCCCAAAAGTGCAAGTGACAGAACAAGAAAAACTGCTTCTAGAAGTAGCAAAGGGCTAAAAGACTCCAGGACAAAAGCTGGCTTACTTGTCCGTCTGCCCTGTGTTCGCTGTGCTCTCCGCTCTCATCCGGGTCAGCGCAGCGGCAGCCTCATCCAACGCGCAGCTGACCGAGGATGTCAGCCTGCGGAGCACCTCGGGATCTGCAAAGGCTTTCCCATCCGCTGTCGACAGCTTCCCTATTCCTGCCATTCCAATTCACGACCAACGGGGATGCGTGACAGGAAAGGAGAGAACAGACAAGTTGAAATTGAGCCTGTGAGATCTGTTGGCAGAAACATTCCAAGGAGAATCAACTACAGCTCCCAAAACGATGGGTTTAACTGTTTACAACACTCATTAAAAGCTGAACATGACTGAAACCCTCCAATCCACAGAAAGAATCAGTTTTCAGCTACTGAAATTATTCAATATAAGCAACTGTTAAAACTTCCATAGAGCAACTACTACAAACTACAAATTAAAACCTATTTAGCAATTTAGGGTTTGACATAAGACCACAAGCCCAAGTCAGATGTCAATTTTGGAATGCCAACATTGGAAAGACCTCATTTGAAGCATCTTCATGTGAAATTCTGGCTTTCCAAACCTTGGAATACTCTAAAATAAACTTTTTTCTCTTCTGTGACACCCTTGCCAAGTTCACCCCACCATACATTTTGCAGTTGTATCATTGCTCCTATGGATTAGCCTCACACAAGCAATTCCAGAATGGACACTTGCAAGGGCTTTGGGGTTAAACCTGTACGGGACATGAGGACTTACCCGCAGCTTCAAGTAAAGCTTCTAATCTTGCCTGGGTTTCGGGATCTACTGTTCTCAGGTCAGCACCATCAGCAGTACTTGACAGCAGCAATTTAGAAGCTGTTTCCAACATAGGGTTTTCAAGATCATCCTGATCCAAGATAAATGATTCCACCTGAAAAGTAACAGGCCTGGTTTAATAATGGTATAACTGATCAAAACAGACTTAAAACACAAGAAACCTACAGCTGCAGTTATTATTTAAGAATTTTATTTTTAAGTACTTTGCTAGCTTTAGGTATCTCACTTCGGGTCTGATGCCTCCTGATCCAACATCCAAAGAAAACATCCAAAGGGACAAGCAACACCTTCCACATAGTATCAACATCACTACAGAATGACTTCACATCACAGCATCTTTCTCAAGAAAACATTTTCTTCAACTTGATCTATAGAATATGCAACATCTGCCTTTTTCAGAAAACAGATACTGAGCTGTCCAAGTTCTTCTGTAGATCCTCCTTTCCATTTGTTTTTACTGTGAAATTAAGAATGAGATGAGTGTTTTAGAGAAGAAAGCTCTAACACTCATTTGTGTTATCCTGCCTGCTAGAGGACAACTGGGGCAAGTAGCTCAGAGAAGACACTTCTCTGAGAGTTCCATGAACTCACTCCACAGCCTGTGAACTAGTCAACAAAACAATTATCAAATTATAAAGACCAAGTTAAACATCCCCCTGCAAAGCTGAACAGCTTCCAAAACTGCCAGTTTCAAAACCCAAACCCCGATCCCAACCCAAAATCAGAATCAATTTAAATGCCGGTCTGCCCAACAGAGAAATCACATGTGCCAGCCACCCTTACAACAATTAAAAACTGCAGTCACCTCTGGATAAAAGCAGCCACTGTCTGCATCTGTTCCCACACGGAATATACTTCATTGAGACAGAAAATTATTTTATTCTTAAGCTTCATTTTTGTCTACGAAGTTTCAAAGCAGTCCCATGAGCATCACAAGTTCAGACTCCTGCGGACAAATTCCCCAAGAATCCATCGATGTGGGCAGATAAACCAGAAGCGCATGCAGTTCATCCAAGGACTACTGGAAGGTCCCTCCAGACTCCCCATCCATTCTCTTGTCACAAGAGGGGAGCTCATACAACTTTTGCCTTCTGCCGTCTGTCTCCCACTCAACACTTCTAGGACACACTCAGCTTCAACCCAAATGCCTTGTTTGCTAAGTAAGGCAGGCTGAGAACTACTTCCCAATTTTCTTCATTTTATCCCTTCAACACCACCACTGAAAAACAAAGCCTCTGGTCAGCTCTTGGAAATACACAAACACACATCTCAAGGGCAACTCTAAAGCCTCCCTCTGGTTTTTTTTGCAGCCTCTCTGCCTTCCTCCTCCATATCTGGGAACATCAACTGAAAGGGAGGACTTCCAACTTCAGATCAAAGTGGCTGTGATGCCAAGAGCAGGACAGTCCAGCAGCACTACCTGTCGCTCCTCAGCAGTGTTTTTTCCAAGTGATACACAGGATACTCTCTCCAGTTTGGCAAACTGGTGAAGGCAACTCCTATTTTCCTCCCCAGTCCTAAGGAACCCTGCCTTGCCAGGGTCCTTTGTCCTCCACCGCTCTCTGCACCTACAGCACTATTTTAGGCTGTTTTGGTTCATCTGAGGACTTTGCCATTTGTCTTCTTCCAGAGGACAGCATGCTGCAGCAAGACAAGAGGAACCGCTGTGCTGTTCAGGAGCCCAGAGACAGATTTCACCCCTGGAAAGGCAAACTCCGGAGCCATCAGAAGGATTCTTGGCTCACTCAACTTATGCAAAATCCCAACTGCTCAGACTAACTGAAAAAAAATCTCCTCCAAGTGAAATAATGAACAGCTAGTCATGGTTCTTCCTAACACTATGAAATATTTGCTAAGAAAAAAAGTCAAAATAGGAAAACTACTGTCCCCCACACATATCCTCTCCCCAGAATTAGGTCTTTCATGCAGTTTAAGTTTCAAATGGAAAAATCCTCTCATCTTCCTTCCAGTTAAGAATATGTGCATGGTGTGATTAAATAAAAACCCAAGGAGAACAGGGAGAAGCAGGAATCCACCCACAAACAACACAGCACCGAGAGACCAGGAAAAAAACACCCTTGCAATAAAGTTTGAAGAATGTTTATATTATGTGCTGTCACTGAAAACATTTCAGAACAATAACAAGAAATTAACTTACTGGAAAAACACTACACTATTTCTTAATATTAAATACAGAGTAAAAATCTTGTCTATTGCAACGTAGAAGAGATCCACCTTCAGCCTGGCAGCTCACAGAACTTCTCATCTCCTCTGCAGTTTCAAAATTTTTATTTACCTTGAGAGTTTCATTGGAATTACAGTCTTGTCTTTTCAGTTTTTCTACACAACACCAAGTACCATACAAGGATAGTGACAGAGTGTATCAAAGCAGGGAATAAAACCGTATTTTGGTAGAAAGGAAAACTCTACTTCTGTTTCTCAAGACAATCCTCCCTTCTCCACAGAATCTACAAATGAAGACAAAGCATTTCCATGTACCAGGTCAAGTAAACAGACATTCCCTTTAAAGGGCTTCTGATGTATTTTATTTCCCTTGACTAAAAAAATGTGTGGAAGAGCATACAAATACTCCACCTTACCTATCAGAATATTTCATCTGCATGCTCCATTAGCGTTCCTCCAATCCAACAGTACTCTGACAGAACCCAATTGTTCAGACAGATTCCAACATAAGCCCTTTTACAAGATTTCTCCTACTCTCTCATCCTGCAGTAAGAATTTCATGTTCTGTCCTTCCCAGGTTTACTTTGCTCAAGACCACTTTTGGTATTTCTACTATCAAAAAGATGCCAGGAGAACAAAATTTCCAAGTTCTGGCTGCTCTCCAGCAGGACTCATGTCTGTACACTCTGAAGACAGCTCTGTAAGATGTCACTAAGTTTGCTGTGACTGAACACCAAATAGTGAAGAAATGCCAGCTTAGGACAGGAACACGAAGCAAACCTAACTGGTGTGGCTCTTGCCACCACATAGTGCTGAATCAGAGACAGAGTTCAGCTCTCGATGCTAACTCTGACTTCACCCATCTCTCTCCATCAAGCCACCCGCACATAAAACTGCCATCAGCACAGATCCCGCTGTGGACCCAAGCCCCCACATCATCTCACACAGATGTAAACGAAGGTCTAAGAATCAATTTCCTCTCAGAGTTTCCCTCACAGTAAGAAGACACAACAAAACCTCAAGTAATTACACACACATTAAAAAAAAACCAAGCAAACAAAAAAAGAAACAACTCCCGTGCATTAAGGACTTGAAGAAAAGCTTTGAGTTATCTACTGATTTCAAATTTACTGCTTTTAAGGCAAAACACGGATTAGCATCTTCATAATTTTACACTAGGCCAGGGAGGGAGGGAGAAGGGAAAATACACCCCACCTACAAACAGCTGTCTCTTCACATCATCTTCTCCTAGGAGGAAGAAATGCAGTACCCAACACCAAGGAGCTCCTCTAGAACCACACCATCAACTACGGTATCAAGCTAGGCAAGTCTCTTAAGTATCAAAATGAGTATACAATGCCTAAATTAACATCACAAGCTTAAAATGACAGCAACTCTAACCTTACTCCCAGCAGAACCTGCCACCAGTTCCATCACCTGAGAGCTTTAAAATGAGCTGAACTCTTTCAGAATAAAACCAACTCTTAAACACTTACTTTATGAACAAGGCAGAAAAGACTTGGTTTCCAGCACCCACCACCCCCACTGCAAACGCCGCAAGCTCTTTATTTATCCATCTAATCAGTGCATGGTTCTGCTCATTTACAGAGCATCTCTAGCATTTTGGTTATCACTCAATTATAGGTTTTCTAAATAACATCTCTGCTATAAGGACAACCCAGAAGCATTAAGAAAAGGCTGTAAAAAGTAATTTTCTCCTTCCCATCTTAGGTTCCCAGTCTGATTCCAAGAGCCCATTTTGCTGATCCCACTCCCTGCTCCTTCTCCTTCAGGCCATCCTGCAAGCGCCCAGTGTTGATGTGCATTTAGCCAGCATTTAGCCAGAGCAAGCACTCCATCTAAACTACAAAAATTAAAATCACATCTGTAACAAGCCACGTGGAGGCAGAGCAGCAACAAGTCACCAAATGGTACAATAGGGCACTAAGTGTCATTACCCAGCCCAAGCACTTGCTCAGATAAGTGTTGCCTGAACGGCACTTTTGGACAAACATCTCCCTGGAAGTAACATGACTTCCAAGCTGCATTTGAGCCACTTATAAGAAAGCAGACAGCATGGTATCTCTGTCTCCCAATGACACGCTCAAAGCATTAGTGCAGAGTTCTTAAAGCAGTACCAAGGAAGCAGTGCACTGCAATGAAGTGTCTGGCAGCCAGGCTGCACACAGCAGCTCTACACAGCTGTGAAACGGCAAGTGGGGCTCATTAACCTAACAAGATTTCTTTTTTAAGCTTCAGTGTTTCTAAGCACTGTAACGTAAAACGGCAGCATCTGAAACTGGATTTGGATGAATGACACTAACTTGCAAAAGTATTAAAAGACCAAAAACCCCACCTTTCATGAAAAAATATTTTTGCTGCAGGACCTGTGCTTATTTTGGGGGCTGGTCCCTACTTTCCAGTTGTAAAATCTAACAAAACTTCATGTCTCAGCTTTCTCAAATGAGTCCCATGACTTTTGCCTTCTATTAGGCATGGAACACGATTTAGAATTTGCTGAATTTTTAACTTGGCATTTGGGCCATTGGTGTTTGATACCCAGAGGGTGCCAATTGGATCCTACGAGGACCAGAACAAAGCCCTTCAGAAGAACCTTAAGGACAAGGAACAGCCAGTGGCCATTGCCAGATGGCAAACTGCATCCCCTAAAACAAACCTTACCTAATGCTCCTTTTGAATCAATTTTTTTTGAGGCACTTACTGCCAATTAGCAAGCCCTTGAACAGTTGATTTTTCCCAGCTCCAAAATTTTTGGAAAGCAGCAAAAAATTTTTAAAGACAACATTAAATTTAGTAAAAATTTTCAACTCTGTTTGGTGTTGCAAAGCCACCTTCAGAACAAAACCGCAGCTATGACCAGGTCAGTTAATAACCCTTAGTCCTACTTTGCTGACTTCAGCCCCACTTCCTTGCTTGAGGAGCAAGGAAGTGTCAGATTCTTTCCTTACTCAGCTAAAAATGACTCCCTTACAGTGAGCAGTTTTAATTCTTATTTACATGAGGAACTCCCCATGCCTGACCTACAGCCACACTGCTTTCCCTGGTGCTCCAGCTCTCCAGAACAATTTTAGCTCTCACACCTCCAAGACACCCCAAAAACAATCTATCTACCCATACTTCATACATTACTGAGCATTTCTTGACAGCGCATTTTCCACTGTTCACTTCAGGAATACACTTGAAGCCTGATTCACACAGAAGTAGCAATGTTTATACTATTACTTTGCAAGTGGAACACACAAGAAGAAATAAACCCCCATTCCCAGTGCGAGAACCAAGTCCAGCTCTGACTAATAACTAGCTAAGTTCACTTTGAAAGACACTGCTAGGGCTTTTTCCTGCCTTATATCTAACCATTTGACGCACATCAAGAGATTTGTGAAGCAAGAGTGAATCAAAACAAAGCAAGGATCATTTGAAATGTGGTAAACTGGGCCAAGTATTTCAAGCACCAATTTTTCACTTTGGGATCCAAACCACAACATTTAAACATGCAATCCAAAACCTCTGCAAATTACAATGTATAATGTCCCATACGACAGCAAGAACTTCATGTTTGCTCTCCCTCACCCTGCTACCTTTTAGACTTCAGAATATCACCTCTGATGCTTTCAAAATACATGAGCCCATCTCAGTTTCAGGACAGCTTGCTGGAAAAAATAGTCTGATTTGAAACATCAAGACAGAGAAACTAACTCACACGTGTCTTCAAATACAACAGTGAGAATGGATTTTGACTTTCACAAACTAACTACTGAGGCAAAGTATAACGTTCTGCCTTTTCACCTACATGTCTTCAGGTGAAACTGCCACTTAGTAACACAGGTTTCAAGGCACTTTAAGACACAGATCTTCACAGCATTAATAATACATTACAGAAAAAATTCCATCCGAGGCTTTACTGAAGCCAAGGCTCTGGCAGTGCCTGGCAATTCTATGGGTCAAACCCTCACCATCACTCCATTTGGATGACACACCCCTGAAGTACATGTGATGGTTTCCTAGCTCCTTACACAAGACACCATTTTCTTTATCTAAAGATCAGCTCCCTGGTCACTGGAAGGGAAAGCAGACATGGAAGCCAAGTGCAGCAGACGATCAAGTGCCCACTCCATTTCAGCTTTGCAAAATTTGTGTGTTTTCCTCAAATCTATTTTCTAAGAGAACAAGCTGTGTGATTCTCACTTGCCCTACCCTGCTACTACAGCAGCACTGTCACCACAGACACTGTCTGACAGAACCACCTCTTCCCTGCACAGTGAGGATCGCTCCCACTTATCTGGGATACACAATGAGATCTGTTGTCTTCCCAACATGCACTGACCCTCCCCAAACCAAAATGCCTTGTTCAGCACAAATCTGAGCTCTGGCAGCTGGAACATCTCAACAGTGTCTTCTTTCATTTTATTCCTTTAACTGTACACTCCATTTCTCTCGCTGCTGCTGCTACAAAAATTAAAAGGAGGGAGAGGAGGAGGGAGGCAAGGAGTAGCATGCTGCTGAAATGGCATAACAGTCCCCACGACTGGCACCAGCTGAGTCTCTGCTGCAGGGACACCTGCATTAAGACTGCAGTGTGATTCTGATGACGAGACAGGTGCTGAGGTATTCACAGGAAAATTCCCTCCTCTCCTCCACGCGCTGCATTCCCAGCAGCATACACAGCAATAAAAACAGAGAGGCAGGCACGCTAAAAGCTGTAGCTATGAGAAGGTTGTGAAACTACAAGGAATAATATTCTTTTTCCACTTCAAACTCTCATTCAGAACACTTGGCATACTTCCACATGAAGCAAATTCATGCATTAACTGGTATTCATGCATTAACTGGTATTCATGTATTAACTGGCATGCAGCTGTTCATGCAAGAAAAATTTCATGCCAGTGTAAAAATAGCAACACCTTGTCTCACTATCATTTTAACTTCCCTGCCCAAATTTCATGTTTTTGTTGGCGGGGGGGAGGGGAATACACATTTTAGTCTCTGACATGAATAACAAGATACAAACATCACATTAAAAACCCCCACTGAAACACATATGCCTGTGAAAGCTGAGCTTCAGACAATGCTGTTACATCAACATATAAAGATGCCACATTTTCAATCCAAGCCCTTAACACAAGTTTGCACCTTCACTCTCCTTCGGACCCTCCCTCACCCTGAACTTCTGATAGAAACCCCTTCTTCTGGAGAAGCTTTGAAAGAAGTGACCACAGAAGCAAAGCTTTGACATTGTATGAATAACTCATATGTATCACCGGAGATGTGGTGGTCTACATCAGAGCCACAAACAGTAGCATCTATAATAAAGGTTCTTCCCAGGCCATTGCAGAACCAAAATGGAAACCAACAGCTGCAAAATACCCAACAACAGAGGGATACTAAAGGGCCAGCTTGAGCCTATGCAGGCAGTTTATGCCACCCTTAGCAAGTGACCTGTTAAGTCTTCCTCACTGTCATATCTATTTGCAGAGACAAAGTAAAGGGATCACATAACTGTGAAGGAGATGATGACACTGGGCTTCCCAGAATCACTCTCTTCCCTTATCGCCAAAATCCCTAAATGTCACACCTGCAGCCCCCTAAGACTCTTCCTCAAGGACCTGAGGTAAGCATCACCTGAGTTACTTAACAAATTACTTATAGGGCCACTCAAACCAGAGCCACCTCACCACAGCCCTGAAAAGCTTTACATGGGTTACATCCCCCCACAGATGAGCCACAGGCTCGGTAACAAGAACTACAAAAATAACATTTTGGTGTTTTCCTGAAGGACAGCTCAAGGACTCTAAACTTCCTTGGATAAGCACATCCTGAGGACCATCACCACAGACTCAGAAAGATACTTAAACATGACATGGCCAGCTTTGATGGATTCAGTAGCGAAAACTAAGGAATACAAAGAACACAAGTAGTACAGAACAATGCAGTTCTGCAGTAGTTGGTATATGAAGTTGTTTAGACTTGGTCAATTCTGTAATTAAAAACTGTGAGGTTACATGAAGCATGACTCTGCTCTAAACAGATTTCAGCCCTCTTCCTGAAACACACTTCACTTGCAGCAATACCAGCACCTCTCGACAATGCGCGCACTGCTGAGAAACGACTGAGGAGTCCTGCTGTGCACTGTTACATCCTATTCCTCACTGCCCTACTTCAAGGGACTAATTATTCTCTTAAGCCTTGTTTAAGGAAGGTGAGCTCCCAAGAAAGAGAAAATCCTTCTCTAACAGTTAATCACATTCCTTTTCCACCAGACTCACCTTTTGCCTCGACTGTCCAAGGATAGATTTGACTAATTCTCAATACAAGACACTTCTAAGCATGCAATGAAGCCCCTTGCTACACTGACAGGTCCACAGCGACTGACTTGGATCCTTGAAGCATCTTCCTTTAAACTGACACCTCAGGAAAAGGTAAAGACCTAAAAGAAACCCCCAAACCCTAAGCTGTTAAAAACACAAACACATTGTTTCAGTGCTATCTCTACAAGAGTCAAGGTTGAAACCCCAACGATAATTTATTATCTTTATCACTGATTAACTTGAGGGGGTTTTTATACACCTTTGTTGCCTGCAGAGTCCTCAAAGGGAAGTACCTTGAGCTTTCTTCTCACAGCTCAATAAGCAGTCACACTCAGACTTTGCTCCAACAGACCATGACCCTTCACTAATCCTTTGAAAAGGGAGTTTAGAGTAGCTTTGAGCAAATAAAGGTGGAAAAATTTCTCACAAACACTTTTTCTGGAATATTTTTCCCCTCTTCCATTTGCCCGGCCTCATGCACTATGTCCAAGTTTCAGCTCAGAACTGTGCACACCCATCCATTTCCAGCTGAGTTGTTTTCCTAAGGATTGTAGCTCAGCACAGCTGAACAATGGAAACACGACGTCCGAAATTTTAAGTGGACAAAGCCGGCAGCAATAAAGCACTGGATAGATTGAGCTGTGGGGCCTTGCTTTCTCCCAGGTTTCCTAACAGCAGAGCTGAAGTGTGTCCATGCAGGAGCAGCTCTCTCCCATCTGAGCACATGATCCTTTCTTGCAGCCAGCCCCCGGATCAAAGCAGCTCCTCTGGAACTCATGCCAAGCAAGCTGCTGAACTTAGCAACCACGTACATCCAGAGGAAAAAGGGGACAGGCATTTATAGCTCATCATGTCAGTCACAGGCAAGACCACCCCCTACCTCACAATCAGAATCATCTGTATCCATCCAAAATAAATGTCCCAAAAGGAAGCCTCTGCATGGTGCATTGTTTTCCCTGACAGAACATGCTCCATTTTTAAGGTTAAGAAGAGACAAACCACGGACTTTTCCAGTCTTCAACAATAAATGCTCTAAAGTTTTACACTGAATGTGCCAGAAAGGATTTCTCAGCCAGCACAGACTTTCAGCAACCAGCCTAGTCAGCTTGGCTGCATTCCTCCAGCATCCACAAGTGACTACAGCAATTCTACAGCAGATACAATTCCCATAAGAAGCTTACTCCTGGTTCCTAACTGTTGTCAGATGACTTATTTCTTCTGTCAGTTCCCAATTCTGATCCTAAAGTCAAACTCATCGTCAAAACAGAGGACAGCTCACATGCTCATTTACACCACAAAGCTTCCAAACAGAAGACAGACCTCCATTCTATGGAAATCTGACATGCAGACAAGCTATCAAGTCAACAGTATTTCACTTCAACAGTATCAGAAGGCAAGTAAGTAATCCATGTTTGTCCACGTATTTTCATCCCTGCAGAAAGATATTGAGATAAACAGATTGGTCAGAACACAGGACAAGAGAAACAATGGGAGCAGAAATAAAGGATCCGGTATCTTGCACAATAAAGGTATTCTGATTCCTAATGCCCTCTCTTATGGACACAAACACTGTGTCTTCTCATCTCTAAGACCCTCCTTGCCCTCCCTAGACCTTCCAAGGTAACAGCTCTGTTATCTCCTGGGATGAAGCCCTCCCTACAGCACTTGTAGAAGCCCACTAGCAGCACCCACTGGCACCTATCCATGCAGGACCAGCTGTCCTCGGCTCTGCAGCGATGACGAATCCCAGGCATTCCTGTTATGGGAAAAAGAGCCCATAATGCCACAGTTCCATGAAAGCATGATCAACCTTTGTGAATCCAACCCACACTTAAAAGATGCTGCATCACACCAATTTACTACTCAAAGTGGATCTGAGGTGCACACAAACCTCATGCTTCAGAGAATTCCCCTTCCCAGCCACAAAGCCATTCAGTTACCGGCAAAACTAAGAAAAAACAACTTCCCTGCTTCATGGACAAGTAGATTTTACTTCTGTAGTGGCACTTTGAACATTTTCTGATGCCTGAAAGCCACCTGGAGAGTTTTCTTCACAACAGCTGGGGCTGCCACCCAACACCGTGGCGTCTCAAGGCTTTAACAACCCCTGTAGGACAACACATTAACACTAAGCAGGAAGCAAAGACACCCCCTTTTTTTTAGCCACTGAAAGGATGCTATACCAACCCCAGGGCAACAAAATAGCATTCTACAGTAGGAGCACAGTGGGGTGATGAAGCATGGGAAATGAACTGTGGCAAAAAATACTGTCACGCAACACACTCCCAAGCTCTCTATGTCCCCTCCATGACAGCAGACTGGCTCCTTGCCTGTGCTCAGGAAAAAGAAGATCTACTAGGGAGGAAAAGACATGTCAGTGGCAGACACCCATCCCTCCCAGCACAGCAAAGAAGAAAAGCTGTTCTCCTCCCACTCCAGTCTGCCTGATTTGCCCACTGTGTACAACCCACACTCCCCCTAGAACCGTGTTTTTCTCCCATAAGACAACACCGGGGATTAAAAGCCTTCAAAATCAATACTGAAAGCATGCCTAAGCAGCGTTTCTTCCTCCTTGTTCCTGCAAAAAGGAAATCCTCTCAGATTCTCAATTCTGATCACTCTTGCACACGCTCCGTCATTTGCACTTCATGCAGCAGGTCTACAGTCACCCGTAGAACACATACATTTATTCAACCATTCACTGTGGCCACTGAGCATAAAACACAGTGAGCAAGTGGCCTGAACTGCACAGCACCAGCTGGGTTCCAAACAGAAATAGTTTTAAACTACCCACATGTTTTCTTACACAAATTTGGCAAGCAATCTTTCCCTTCTGTAAGTGGTTTTGGTCAGCTGCTCTTCACAACAGCAAGCAAGTGCTCTGCTCCGAAGGATGAGGCAGCAGAAGGGAAGGAGGACATGTGGAGGGGGGACAGGATGAACACACAAACAGCTACTCTGTTCCAGTCCAGCTCAGAATTCTCTTTGGCATGAATGAAAGAGTAGCGTGTGCTTTGGGCTTCTTCACAGCAATACAGCATCTACCGGTGAGCAGATACATTAAAAAAACCCCAACAACAAAAAAACAAAAGAAAACAAGCCACCAGAAATCACAACCCCCCAAAAAAGCACAACGCCACATAAAAGGGGGAATACGAGAACAAATTTTTTCACCAAGCAATGCCACATGTAGCTTGGCTTAGTCAGAGCTTTCCTGTCCCATCATCAAAGCAATTAAAAGCACCAGTTCACTTGAAGTACACCCAACGAGAGGAACTTTATCCCTCTATTGACGGTCTTAATGCAAAACACAATTCCAAGGCCTGATAAAGCCAAAGAAACGTGGTTTCTTCGCCCCACAACTCATCTTTCGTGACACCAGGCAGCAGCTCCTTGTCCCAAGCCATGCTACACTAAGTGACTGATGGACAGGAGATGTGGACACTAACGCACATTAAAAACAAGAAATACAATATGACATGACAGAAATTACAGTTACTGGAAGGACAGAACTTTCAAATATTTGTCTAATGATAAAAAAAAAGACATTGCAGACGTGCATTTTGATTCCAGCCTCTCCAAAGTTTAAGTGACATTGTGAAACCTTTCAGTATATGAAGGTTTAGCTACCATTACCCTCCACCTTTACTTCCCAAGCCAGGAAACAGCAAAGACACCAGCAAAACTGCTGCTGCCTGAAGTTCACCATCACAGCAGAACCTGGAGACTCAAGAATGGCTCCTTGAAGAATGTGTCTTAAGTGAGTATCAGGGAAACAGGTTCATCCCAAGAAATAAAATCCTACGTAAGAGTCAGCTTATGGCAAACTACAGAAATCCCTTTTTTCTTCCTGTGCAGATGACTTTTATCAGAACTTGCTTTTATCCTGCCTCCAGAAGTTCTGCAGCCCACATCCAATTTAACCTATCAGGATCAGGGAGGGGACAGTAGAAACCTGAGATCCTTAGAGGATATCAACATTTCTTCATGCAACTATCTGGCTGAAATAATTATTGATATTAAAAATTGCTGATATCCCTCATCACGCAGCATAACCAAGTCCACATATTAAGTGGAGACATTGATAATGTTAACCAAAAATAGTTTTGGAAGATAAGACCTGGTCAAGAGCTTTGAAATTACATTGAGTTATTCCAGTTTTATTCATTTGTATTTATTCCTGTCCTATAAAGTTAAATGAAGACATATCTGTGCCACTGTCCCAAACCAGCAACCATATTTACACACAGAAAAACTGAGCCCAACAAAGGAGTGAAATGAGCCAGCTGAATTGTAATGCAGATTTCCTTTCCTTTTTTGGCATTTACAATGCAAGTATTTTTTTTCAATGTAGGAACCAATATGGCCTAGCTCACTAATCTTCTCTTACGATGAGAAGTGAAAGGATAAAGTTACAGCAGGAGACAGTTGGATTCAGTATCTGATTAGAATTCCTATTGTCACTGCCTGGGGAACTGAGCACAGAAGGAATTATTTCTAATAATTTCAACCCATTTGGTTAAAATTCTGACAAGCTTGACAGTCCCTGCATTCTTCCTTCAATACAAACTTCTGTTAGGCATATCTAATAAATGAGTTGCAATTTTTTTTTGCTCTATTTGGCACACCCAACTGAAAGCTTTAGCATATTGAAAGGATTTGAACAGTTTTTAACATATGGTAAATGAACAGACTTGTGAAGGTAGTTAAAGCAAGACATAAGCATGACTAAATCCAAACATATCTATTTTTCCCATCTTATCAAAAAGAGGTTCTATTTTAAAAAAGTAAATTAATGTTTAAGGGCAAAGACAGGAAGTTTAAGTGGAGTCTTTGCTTCTCACTGTTTGCTTCCCATGTTAGATATGAACATCATGTGTCAATTTCCTTGCATTCACTACTACAATTTTCATTTCTACTCTCTCCTTAATGCTTCTGAACACATCTGTTCCATGAAGATATTTAATCTTATTTATTCCATATTTACATGGCCATTAAGTGTTAGAGAACTACTATTTATACCAGCCAGTTCCCTGGATTTCTTCCTTGCAGGATTCTGATGCCAAGACAGTGCAACAGGTTGTTTGGAGTGTGGGTTTCAGCTTTAGACCACGTGACTTTCTATCAGTCAACACAGCCAGCAAATTCCAGCAAGGCAAAGATCTAAAGAGATTTCAAGCACATGCAGAAAAAAGTAACAAGTACCTTGGGCATGGAAAACAACCTCTTAACACATTTTTATGAACATTTAAAGACAGGTGGGAAAAAAGGGGGGGAAAAAATCTAAATAAATCCACCTGTCTGAAATGTCCCTCTCAATTTTCTTACTGTTTTTCTATTAAGGACTCCATTTGAACCAAGAGCTTCAAACATGAAAAGACTGGGTCCAAAGAGACCTTTGCTGATCAGCTGATCCCACCTGCCAGTCAGGTCCTTGGCTAAGGCTTCCCAGTTAGTAAGACCCTCACTGGAAGACACAACCGCTGAATGATCCTGACCTTTTAAACACACGCAGTGTTAAGTTAGTTACTTAGTGGTTTCCCACACAATAATTGCATTTTCATATTACTGTTACTGAAAAAGATGAAGCAATAAAGCATAAATAACAGGAATGGTTTCAAATTATACCATTAAGTCTGTCACCTCTTTCTGCAAGAAGAAACAGCTTAAAACTCATAGAAATTCAACCTACAAGATTTTCTGTCCCATTTGTTACACAAAGGAACTCAGAACCAGCTCCCTGCTTCTCACAGCAGCAGGAAAAGTAAAAGAAATCCAAGACAGTATTTGCTTTTCCAAGAAGATTCAACACATGCTTGCTCTAAGCCCTTTGCCTCCTGTCACAGGAAAAACAGGCAGAGAGGAGGCAGTAGGAAGCAGAGGCAGTTCCAAGGGAATCACCTTCCCATGGTTTGTTTGAAAGCACTCGACAGTGAAGGAGCCTTTGGGAACCACCCAAGTGTTACTGCCAGGAAGTTTCCTCCTGGTCCTATGTGGGTGTCTTGGTGCTGTGTTGTTAGTGTGAGGATGGCTGCTTCTGCTCCTCATACTACAACCTTGGAGACAGGAACATCACCTTCCAATATTCATCCCCTGGAGCTACATGTGGCCCAGACATAGTAATGGTACCTCAACCAAAAGGATACTACAGCAGAGCTCCAACTTACTTGAAAATAATGCATAGAGACTGTCCCAACAACCTGTGAACAACTGCAACAACTCAGCTAGATTTCGAGCTGGACTTCAGTGGGGAGCAAGACTTCCATGGAGCCTTGTGAGTCCCTCAGGGAATATCCAGCTCAGGATATTCTATGACTGAAATCACTAGGAAATACTGGAGCACACAGTAGCCAACACCAACTTCATATGGACAAACTCTTTTTAAAGACAGGAAAACAGGTAAAAAGTAAATCAGACAAGATTACTAAGAGAAACTGTGAGAAAGATATCAGGGAAAGGATTAGCCTGTTTAAGAGCTGGAACGTGGGAAAGCTACTAATGCTGGAACACTGCAATATAATGCTGATTTTAATCTTCAGACCAAGAGACTACAATGTTTATAAATATTAAAAGACTTGGCCTGTTAAAGAAAAGAAAAATTGCATTGCAGAGCCTCCCTGATCTCTGAACTTGCACTGCCGACACGACTCTGCTACTCAAGGTTTGGTCTCCCTTCCACCCCAGTGTTTCATGGGGCACCTGCGTGCTCAGGCAGGGCAGTCTCTGCTATGTGTAAATCTTGTGGTCACCACCTAAACTATGCTCTGCTGCCCTCACTGTGGTTCAGCCAGACAATCGAAGGTGTAACACATCATCCTTTCATATTACCTCACCTCGTAGCTACACCATTGGCAGCTATATACAAAGCAGGATCCCGGGCATTATTAAATTATCCCCATGACTCCAGTACAAAATGAAATTTTAAAAAAACTCTTCTGCAGTCAGGAAATACTCCCAACACCACAGTAACAAACAAGGTTTTTCTCACAGTGATTTTGAGTTTCAGTTCAAAGTAGGTGGAACAGATCTACCTTAAGCTAGAAAGCTGAAGGACATAAAAGCACTTAGTAAGGACAGAAAGTAAGTGCCATGTGTGGGCCTGCACTAGACCCTAGTCTGTCTCCCCAAAGCCAAGCACAAATGAACTTTCAAAGAACCTGAAGGTCAGACCACATGGCTGCTGCTCCTGAAAAGTCTCAACACAGGGAACATAAATTTACCCCTCCACTGTCATAAGCTTCCTAAGTGGATTTCTGAGCTACAAGCCTGTGTTCAGTGCACAACACAGACCACACCCTCATCTGTCAGGACTGAACTTACCCCCTATTCTCACACTCAGAGTGCTTATCTTGACTAATTCAAGCATCAAAAACA
Organism: Cettia cetti; assembly: GCA_013401135.1. Classification (NCBI taxonomy): domain Eukaryota; kingdom Metazoa; phylum Chordata; class Aves; order Passeriformes; family Sylviidae; genus Cettia; species Cettia cetti. The sequence continues at coordinate 52,207 of VZUI01080014.1, forward strand.
CAACCACAGGTTTACAGCATACTAAGGTGTCCTGTAATGTAATTACACCTTCACTGGCACATACAAGCCAAAACCTGAAAGCTTAAACAAACCAAAAAAGCCTTGTGTCAGTAAAGTGAAACACCAACAAACATATACGGTCAAGATACAGGAGCAAAAGAACCAAGTGAACAGAAGCTAACTGCAGGTTAACCACACAGTGCTGAAATTTCATTCACCTGTATTCCCACACAAAACTTGAAACGCCAGATTCAAGTGACAGAGCCAAAACAACACTCGCCTTCAGCCGAAAGTAGCAAAGCCAGCTCCACTGCTGCACCAAGTGCACCTTCTTTGAAGGAGGCCCAAGCACAGGGCAGTCAGGATGCTGTGTGAAATCCTCTGGGCTGACAGCCACGTCTGCCTCCAGCTGCATTAAGTTTGCTGAAGACTTATTTTTGTTTTATCATTCACAAGCGATTTTGGCCCCAGAAGCACTCTGTACACTAAGGACCTCTAACACCACCAGAACCTCAGTCTCTTTGGTAACTGAACATAACTAGCACACTACAGAAAACACCTTTTTTTTCCCGGTTTTAAATTATAACCAGCTTAGAGGGAAACGTTCTTGAAGATTTTATGAAGAGGCAAGGTCTGACGATCACGCCAAATTTAACTAAATACTAAGCAGTACCAATTATTTTCAAAAGAACAGAGGTGACAGATCCTGCTGCCCAAGCAAAAGCAGCTCTCTCCATCTCCACACTGCTGTCTTCAAATGAGCACCAGAAACTGCTCCCTGGGAGAGGAGAAAAGCCCTGAAATGGGAAAATAAGACACTCACTGTAAACAGACGGTTTGAAGTTACAATAGAAACAAGTTTGGAGGGAACTATAAATTGTACCTCTGGACACGACCTGGAATGCAAGGCAATTACATGGCTTCTAGTGATGTGCTAAGAAATCACGAATAGATTGCCCTGCTACCAGAGTACCTGAGAGATTCATGAACTGACTTGGCCATACTTCACACACATCTAAAGCCTGACAGGCCATGCTTAGTTTCTGAGGATTTTTTACCCGGATCCAGCTGGTGTTGAGAACAGGAAGTGAATGTGTGACAAAACTATCGAAAGAAAAGCCACCGCATCCCACTGAGAAGCAAGATGTAATTGCTCATTTCACACAACAAGTCCGAATTCTGTTATACTGACAAAATTACCTTCCCAGCTGTCCTTCCAAACTGGACTATTGATAAGCACCACGTACCTTATTAATTTGACTATGAACACTATGAAGCTACATATGGCAACTGTGGTTAAAATAAAGAACAAAAAAATAAAAAGCTTTCAGTATGCAATCAGGCAAGTGAAGTACTGAAACATTTATTTGATGGCACAAAGCCCAGTTCACTATAGCTCTTCCTACTTCCCCACACGAACCCAGCCACACATACAGATATTGGTGAAAATGCCTTGCTCGTACGCCTGTGCCAGTTTATTCAGTGAAAGCTGGGTTAATATTCTGGATGTAATTATGTTAAATAGTCCCAAAGTCCACACAGAAGTTAATACCAAGCATTCCTATTGATCAAAATTTTTATGGCAACCTAAGTGTGGCTATCACAGGAAAAAGCCTACAGGACAAACATTGGTGGAAGAACTATTTTGTCAGAATTCTGACAGCAACTAATAAGGTTGCGGCTTCCTGTTACAATAAAGAATGCATGCAAATATTTTGATAAGTCATCTGGCAATGAAATCATGTATTTTCTTGCAAAACCTGAAAAACCACAGGAACAAGAAAAAGGTATTTCCTAAAAGAGTTTGGAAGATCATCTCTTTCCAGCCCCCTGCCATGTGCAGGGACACCTTCCACTCTGCCAGGTTGCTCCAGGCCCCACTCAACCTGGCCTTGGACACTTTCAGGGATGGGGCAGCCACAGCTTCTCCGGGCAACCTGTGCCAGGGAACATTTCCTTGAACTATTACAGCGAATATGACCTGTAAGAGAGATGTGTTTCACTCTATGATTTCTTGGCTGGCCTCTCCATGTGGCTGAAAGGTTACTTCCAGCTTACCCTCACAGAAAGAGATAATGTCATTCATTTCATAATAAATTACTGCTGCAGAGGGAGATCTGCTTCTGTAGAGGAAGCAAGCACACACCACATTTAGAAAACTTGAAATGCAGTAAGAGAAATTACACACTGCAACCAATGTGCCTCTCTGCTGGGCTGAGACCCCACCTCCAGTTGTGCCTCCAGCTTTCGGGGCCCCAGCAGAGCAAGGGCATGGGGCTGCTGGAGAGAGCCCAGAGGAGGCCACCAAGGTGATCAGAGGGATGGAGCCCCTTTGCTATGAAGAAAGGCTGAGAGAATTAGGATTGTTCACCTTGAAAGAAAAAAAGGCTTCAGGGTGACCCAATTGTGGCCTTCCAGCACCTGAAGGGAACTTGCAGGAAAATAGAGGAGACATTACTTACAAGAGTGTGCAGTGACAGGACAAGGAGGAATGGGTTCAAATTGATTGAGAGTAGATTTAGGTATTAGGAAGAAATCCCTCCCTGTGAGAGTGGTGAGCCCTGGCACAGATTGCCCAGGGAAGCTGCAGCTCCCCCATCCCTGCAAGTGTTCAAGGCCAGGCTGGACGGGGTGTGGAGCAACTTGGCATAGTGGAACGCATCTCTGTCCACAGCACAGGGCTGGAATAAGATGATCTTCAGGGTCCCTTCCAACCCAAGCCATTCTGTGGTTCCATGATTCTATGAAACGGAAACACTGGCTACAAAGATTACGAGAGAGAGAGTTATGGCAGGCAGCGGCTGAAATCCCGGGTAATGTGACCGCAATGTCACCCGCAGAGATGCATATCCCGCACCCCTCCTGGCGTGGTGGGGGCAGCGCCGGTGCCCGGCCCCGTTCGCCCGGGCCCCACCGAGCGCCGCAGCCTCAACGGCCGGGGGTCCGGCCGCGAAGCCCCCCGCGATCCCCCGGCCCCCTTTGTTCGTGCCCGGGCCGTACCTCCAGGATGTCCTCCAGCACGTACGCCTCCATCGCGGCCGCCCGCGCCCCGCCTCACCGCGCCGCCGCCATGCCCCGCCGCCCCCTCCCTCACGGCCGGGCCCCCCCGCCGCCGGCACGGGAACAGGAAATGGACCGTTCCACCCCGTGCGCGCCCGGCGCCTACCACCCGCGTGCGGAGGGGGGCTGCGAGCCGCCCGCGCCCCAACGCCCGCCCTGCGCCCCTCCGCCAGCACGTCAGCGCTGGAAAAACAGAAGCATTAAACGAAAAAAGCCCCGGCAGAACCAGCTCAGTTTTACGTGTCCCATGGATCATTTCACCTCCTTCCCCGCCGCGAACTCGCAGAAACCCCAGCCCTTAGATTAGGCAGATCCGTGTCATACCACATTTGTTTCTGTGCTATGACCTGTCTTCCCATTACACCGAAACCTCCTGAACCTCTTTCAAGTGCTGCTCCATCAGCTGCCGTGTTTCCAATTGGCCTCATCCCTTCCTCCTCCACCCAGCTCCCGGGTGGCAGGATTTCCAGAAACAGGCTAGGATAGCAATAGAAAGCGGTACTGACCGCATGGAGCAAGGTCTTCACAATGCAACCTTAAGAAACATCATCGTCTACCCACCAAGATGAGTAGCCACTACCTACTTACACACTTCTCTGCTTAACCCAAATCATCAAATGAACCAAAAGATGATATCTAACATATTCCATAACCCTACATGACACTGATACCGATTTTGTACACAGCAGGTCAAAATCACTGAGCAATTGTTATCTGCAGCTCTCAAAATAACTCATTTTCCAGTTCAAAACATGCAGCATAATAAATCTTGTCAACCCTACAAAAATCTCCTCTCTCATGATGTCATTTTAGCAGAGCACAAAGGAGTCTAAAGGCCAAAGGAATTAAATTCACGTTTTTACTTGAAGAAACACTCACAGTAAGAAGCACTTAGTTTAATCAATGCTATCTTTTCCTCAAAAATACAAATTGCTAAAAACACTTAACAGCAAGAATATTCTTACCTGGATTTAGAAAGCTGGCCAGACTGGCTAGTAACATCACAAAGAGAAATTCTGGTTGATCATTGTAAATTTTAGGCCTAGCTACATTCTTCCATTAAAAATATTATTTAACCACCAAAAATGGGAATTACATCCTATTCACCTATTTCAAAGCCCCTAATTTTAGAAAAACTCAACATGAGCCCAGGCTGTCCATACTATTTTTCCACTTAAGGGAACACCCCAGATTTGACAGTGTTTTACAAGAATTAATTCAAGGCAGAACCACAGAACAATATTCTGTGGTTCCTCTGGAGCCCGCTTTTAGGGTGGCATCCCCAGCAGCCCATTGCAACTGCTCCTGTGTACATGAAATCCAGCAATAACACACAAACACTAGCCCAAGTACAAAGCTGTCCCTGACAGCTAGAAGGATTTCTTTGTGTGTGTGTGTGTATATAGATATATATAAAAGGAAAAAACCAGCCACCGCCTCCCACATAACACTTGTGTCTCAAAAGACAAGTTATTCAGTCTTCTGAGCCTTAGAAAGAATTAACAGATACCTTGTATCACACCAAAGGGAAAAAAAAAAAAAAGAGAGCAGATTAAAACACACGACTTAGTGAGCTACAGATACTTAACACATGATGCCACTGAAAACATTTTCAAATGCAAAGACAGCATTACACAGGAACAAAAGCAGCTGTCTGCTCAAAACAGGGCAAATTGTTCTCCTTGATTTTCAGGAGAAGGAAGGTACACAATCATCTTCAGAGCTGAACCATCTCCTATTCTGCTTGGGAAACTACAGAGCTCTGTGTGCAAAAGCATCACTTTAGTTACGAACCCCGAACCCAAAGAGTAATTCAGAGCTTCCCGTACACCGGGAGAGACCCAAGGACTCGGGCTCTATGTGTGAGCCATGAGGGCACTGAAAAACCTGCCTGGCACTGAAAACAAGTCACCCTGAGCATTTGTTTGTGGGCAGCAAACAAAACATTCCAAATTTCACATTCAACCTCAATGCCCAATCCTTCCTCCTCCGCCCTGGCCCAACTTAAACTGCAGCTCTCTGGTGCTGGCTTAGAAACAAGCACTCATTTGCAAAACGAGATCTCATATTTTCTTTCATACTTCAAAAATATTTACAGTATGGAATACCAAATTCTAAAAATCCCATCCCCAACTTTTTTTGTTTTACTGAAGATCTCATAGTGGTGTAAAATAAACACATGCTTCTATTCTGTTCCTGAAAAATAAAGAAAGAAATAAAAACACCCATCAACTTTCTAAACAAAAAAAAATATTTAGGCCCTTGCGATTAACTTCTTTTGTATTTCTACGGTGTGATTTTGGGTTTTACACACTGGTCAGGAAATATATCTTCAATTCTGCACAGGTAAACACAAACCCTTTTCTTCGTCACTTTCAAGTCCAGCTCTAGGAATTACTCCAACCGTTGATTAGAAAAGATAAAACACATTATCTCTTTGAAACATCTCAGCTCCTGCTTGAAAGCTAATGGTCCTTATTTAGCATTATGCTGAAGGGCATTATCCACTCAGTGCCCTCACTTATCACCATCCACTACTAAAAATCAGCCTTTTCTCCTCATCAAGAGGTACCCTAAAACCACACAGCTGTCTGAGCTGTGTCCATCCATCATGTCCCTTACACTCTGTGAGCCTAAAACACACAAAACCCTTCTGTTCCCCACACAGAAGGTGGAAGAGAGAACATCTGAAGTGCAGCTTGAGGAGACAGTCTTAAAAACGGGGTACAGAGTCCTGCTTCAAGCCACATGAAGTGTGTTAAGCCAAGGGGAATCCTGAGAGTGTTCTGAGAAAAGCAAAGCTAGGGATGGGTACAAATCAAGGCTGGTTTACTCTGCACTGTGCTCCCCACACAGCACTGGTAACTGTGTTGACCAAGGGGAGAATAAAAACCTCCACAAGACCACAGTAGTTCATGCAGAGCAGAGCTGTACACACGCAAGAGCTCGCAGTTTTCAGGAAGATCTTTCCTTCCAACCTTCCAGTCCCACACAGGCCACCACGAATTTTGAACTGGCATCACGTCACCCTGAAGCACAAGGATTTCAACCATTGATCCGAGACAGATTCTGGCACCCAGAAATGTGACCATTGAACAATTGATCAGACAATTCCCACTCTTATATCACAAAAGCACATTGTTATCTATTTACAGCTGATCAAGCAGCACTGGTCACCAACTGTCCCAAAGCACATAAACACACTTTTTTTGTGTTTTCAGAGCCACAGAGGACAGTGTCAAGGTTGGGCTGTTTAAACCCTGTCCCATGCAGCTACTAACACCTTATGAAGCAAAATCATCAAGTGCATTAATTACTAAAAAACCCTAATCATTCTGAGAAGAAAAAAAGGAGAGTTGAAGACAGGCCCTCAATACAGAACCAGTTATCAGTTATATCCTTTAGCAGGCACTCCCAGGTATTCCTCTTTCCAGAAGCAGGTACACAGTCAGAGAATCCAGAAGTCCGAGACACTTAAGACCAAAATCCAGAGTAGGTTTCCAGCCGAAATTTTGTGACATTCTGATTATCTGCTAGAGTGCCAAGAGGCAAAACCCTCATCACTGTCACACAGAATACCTTGAAATGCGAGTACCTATCATAATAAAAAATCCAAACAAGATACACTTACACACACAAGATGAGCATTTAATATTAATTAGAAATATCCTTGAAATCAGAAAACTCAGTCAATTCGCCAAGGGAAAAATTCCATCATCAAAACCTTTAAATGACCAAGTTTGCTCTTTTAATGTGAAACAAAAAACCATGACAAGATGCAGGAGCAGTTGTCGATATACAAGAAAAACACTCGGTGCTAGGAATATCCACATAGATTTTCCAAAGGCTGCTTCAAACTCGTGTTGGGCCCAATTCTTCCATTTTTAGAGCTATGATACTTCCACCTACATTCATTTTGCTGGACTGAACCCAGTTCTTCATATCTGCTCTTAGAATAAAAACAATTTTTCAAACCCCTCTACAACTAAGCCAGAACGGAATGTTTCCCCAAACAGATACCCCTAAGGGTACTCACTGCTCCAGATAAATGCACCAGGATTTATCAACCTTCATTAGCAACTGCAGCCTATAACTTGCAGCTCTCCATCACATCAATACAACCACCAAGACACTAAAAACATTCTCCTCTGCTACTTCTCGTATCCTCTTTTCTTTTCTAAATACAAAAATCTTGTTATGACCCAAAAGCATCATCTCTGCTTTGCAGCAGTTTGCATCAGTCACCACTTGGTGCAATCTTTAAGGTCCCTTAGTTCTACGTCAATACAAAATAAAATGAGTTTTAAACCTACTACTTCAGCTTCTCCCTCCAGAGAGATTCATCCAACTCCTATTCTAGATCCTCGGTGGTTACATAAAAACAAGTCAGTCCAAACCCAAACCTCAGGCACCGCCTGAAGTCATGACTCCCATCTGTTTTTTCTGTTGTCACATTGTATATTGGTTTCTTTTACTTCACTTCTTGCAGCAATCACGGCTCTGCAGTTGTCTGCCTAAATTTCCAACATCCTTCAGGCAGGTGCTTAATAAATTTCAAGTAAAAGAAACCTACTTTCTTCCTTTCATTTTCATTACTGGGGTGGGGATGTACAGGGATGATGGGCTATAAACTAATAAATACTGAAGACATACTTTTATTCTGATTTTTTAATTCCCTTAGCCGTACAATTCAATGTCTCTCTGAGCATTTCAGACTTTGCTGCCAAAAGCTGCAGGGGAGCTTTCACACGAGTTTTAGAGTCACAAGATGATCCTTGCTGCCCCATTCTCATTATCACACCCCCCCTTGATTCAGCTCCGTTATCTCCCACAGACAAGGAAACTTTGATAACAAAGACACATATTTTTCTTCTCTAACAACCATGTAACAACTTTTTTTGACCATCCAAGATGATTTCCCACTCAAAAACTAATTTTTCTGCCAAGACAGATCTTTCATTTCTCTCCAGCCTATTCTTCCCTTGGCCTAGGGCAGCAGCAAGGCATTCCAGACCCTTCTGGCACATTCAGTGGTTTTTGTTCAGTTGGTGTTACTCATTTTGGTAAAGAGAAAAAGCTGGAAAGAATGGAATTCTATTCCTTATAGTATCCTTGGGATCTAGGTTTTCCACCCAGAAAAACGCTAGATCCACCTAGCTCCAGGGAAACTAGATTCTGGAAAAGGTATCTGACTTTACCTTTGAAATCATAATTAACACATCCTGAAGTTTTTTATGTCCATTTAGAAGCCTGCATAACACTAAAAACATTTCAAGACTGAGTGTTGAGAGACTAGGACACTTTTGACCTGTCTGACGGAGTAACTTCCCCAGTTCCCTTCATAAACCCTCCTCCAATCTATTCTCCCTAAGCCGAAGCACTATGCTGTGGAAGCTGACTTGGCAGCTTGCATGAACTGTCAGGATGTGGTGGGATCAGGGAACATAAGGACTCTATTCCCAGAGAAGCCTTCTCAAAGAGATGGAGACCTCCTCACAGTAATAGCTGGGGAATTAGGAATTTCAGCATTCCAGTTCACAGCATTACCATTTCACAGATGATTTCTCAATCAAGGGTCAATAATAAAAGCTGATTAATTCTACAACTGAATTAAGAATCAGCACCATCATGCCAAGAAATTAAGAGAAATATAAAGATTCACCAACAGACCACACAAGTTCAGCCAAAAAAGCACTCAGTTGATAGCACTTTTCCCAGGAAACTGAAGACAGGGAATGTCAAAATCAAGCTCGGCCTGGAGGGAGACTGCAATGCATCGGTCAAGAGTTGTGAGCTAATCATCTTCACTTTATCAGCAGCCTCTTATTGTTACACAATGCATCTTGAGACAGAAGCTGGAGGCACAATACAAAAACATTTCTCAATTAAGTCTTTATTTATCTCTGCCTAAATGCATCTGACACCTGGGCAGACTTTTATAGCTCAGCGAGCAACCAGCATCCTGGCACAGAGCGAGACAAACGCCGCTCCTCAGCCAGGAGCCTTCCACCCCAGTCAGTGCTTACATCCAGCCCTAACATTTTGGATTTCAACTCCCTAAGGCAAACCTAAGCATGGAAAAAGGAGGAAAGAAAGTACCTTTACTCATCCACAGCACTGCCCTGAAGATGAACTGAACTACAACATAACTAAAAAACAACCATGTGAAGATAGCCCCAATGATTTCACTATGGAGGAACTGCCCAATGCAAATCCAAATGTACCCAACAAAAGGTGAAAAAGGGAGAAAAAATTACATGAGCATTTTGAAAGGGTTTTTTGGTAGAAGTGTAAGATTACTGGTGGACATTTTTGTCTAAGGGGAGCTTTCTATAATGGATATCCATATCCAGTAATGTTTCCCTAAACAGTTACCCCTAAGGGTACTCACTGCTCCAGATAAATGCACTAGGATTTATCAGCCTTCAACCTGGGTAATACAATGCTCCAAGGCCTTAGGCCAAGGACTTTAAAATGCGCTAAAGAACCCTGTTTTTGACAAAAACACAAGTGAAATGAGGGACATGTTCAGAAGACTTTGGACATGGAAGATCCCTCTTCAAATGAATGAACTTCTATTCCTTTCTCTTTCCACATGTGAAATACTGGTGACAGAAAAGCTGTGCAGCACGTACAGTCCAACAACATTCATACTAACACCTCTCAAATCCTAAAGCAGGTACTAATCCAACATTAGAACATGAAAATTTGAGTGCAAGTTCTTAAAACGTTTTTAAGCGCAGGCATGTTCTCTGCCAAGGATTAGGAAACCTTAAACCAGGAAAAGACACTATTTAGGACAAAGTCTCCTACTCTTTCTTTATGGCCCCATCCAGCATTTACTTCTACACATAAATTATAATTGAGCGAATATTATCAAATTCTAATCCAGGACCTACTGGATCGGGATGTCCCTGTCTTCCTTTTCCTGGCTGTGAACCAGATGGTTGTTTCAACAGCTCTATATTTAGGCTGTTCATAGTAAATCTGGACTTGGTTAATACCAGATTTTGAAACCTATTCCAAAAGCAGGAACCATAACAATGTACTTGATGTTTCTTTCTTTTACAAAACTCTCAATAATCAGAGTTACTTAGCTGGCATCTTCAAATTCACAGACTAAAATAGCTGGAAAAATCTACTCCATTCATTGACAGCAATATCAAGCCTGGAACTTAACAGAACAAACTGCTGGAGAAGGCTGAAGAAGGAAAAATACATAAACTGAATAGAAAATTAGATAATAATGAGATCTGTATTTTCATTTAATATGGTTGTTCATTTCCTTTTTCATCTGAGGTTACCTGGAAGATCAAGACAGACTGGGGACCACACAGCACAACTCCCAGCATTTACTACCAGTGTAGTTGGACCAGCTGCCAGACAGAAACACTTCTAGCTGAACACTGGAGTTCAACACCTCCTGTTCCCCATATCTTCTTTGCTGGGCCTTCAGAAATAAAATCACAGGTTCAGTTTATCTCAGATAACCAGAAGATTAAACATTTAACTCACAAACACTTGCCCTCAGTTCAAGATGAACTCACAGAAAGAGCCTGATTTTAGCCCAAGACTAGCCCTAAAGGTGTCCAAGAGTCCAAACAACAAAAAATACCCCTTAAACCCTCCTCAACAGCGTGGCTTTTAAACCCCCCCCACTGCCCTAGCAGGCAAGCTGAAGTCCCCTGCCAACGCAACAGCCCCCACCCACAAAAGAATTTCTTCCCCCTCTACAATGTGTGTGATGTGTTTAACATCACACACACAGAGCCTGACAGAGTTATTTTACTATGACAAAGTCTAATAAATGCTGTGGAAGTTGACAAAAAGTTTTTTAGAAAACTAAGGATCTTCTGAACTGGGTGGACAACATTTTTGTTATGAAATCAATTGCTTGAGTTATTTCTATTAACAAGTATTCCAGAGGTTTTTGGAAAGGCTGTGTACTCTGTAACACAATTCTGGATTACAATGAAAGCCACCATAGAAGATATCTGCCTTTCTCGAAAACATTTTGGAAATTTTTAATTTTTTTTTTTCTTTAATAAAAGTTCAATGAAAGTTCTACTGGCAACTTTCTAATTCACTCAAGGAAGTACCTCTTGGGTGTCAATGTCAAGTGTACTTCATACACTTCTTGAAAACCAGCAAATCATTATTACTGTAAGATTTTCTAGGCCTAACCGAGGTTTTGGCCATACTCTGATATAACTAAGCGGCGCTGGGACACAGCAGCCCACAAGTGTTCCAAAGCACAGGAGGTATTAGCATGCGTGTCAATTTTCATAACAAACACGGCCCTTGGCACAGCTGTTCCACCAGTGCTCAGCTGCAGAGGGCAGAGAGAGAGAGATTCCCCACCCTGGGCAGAGGTAAGCTTTTAAGTCAACCCATCACACTGTGCTTTCCTCTAACCAAAGCATTTTTGCAGAACCCAGCTGTGGTGCAGCTACTAGCATGTTTCCAAAACCCAACTGAACTTAAAGACGCTAGTAAATTTTCTCAACTGGAAGAAACAAGTGTATTTAGAGAGTGATTTTACATAGAACTGGAGACATTTCCCCCCTCATGCAAGCTACAGAAAAGCCCTTTTCTGAAGTTTAGCACAGAAAGTTGGCCACTATATTTATCCCTGAGGAGAGTTCCTTGATCAAGCTGATTCTCCACAAAAATACCAGCCTGCTGTTATGCCAACTTTCACTTCTGTTAGCGACAGAGATGGACAGAAGGCATATGTTCCTCCATGGAGCAGACAGTAACATTTAAAGTGCTTTTTTTCTTTAAGCCAGCTTCGGGTTTTGTGTTATGATTACAATCACAATTGGGATTTTTAATCAGTCTCCAGAGTGACTCCTTCGCTGCACTGCACTAAATGACACAAAAGTGATGGTGATAAACCAAAAGGCTGCAGTACTTTAATAAAATCCTGTTTAATTCCTCTCTTTCACCCGATCCTTAATGCACTGCTTTCAAGAAATTGAACAAATACCAGAGACAAAAGTCAGTGGCTGATTTTATCTGAGAAAGTTTTAAGTTTTTAAGCTACACGCAAAAAAACCCAAAAAGAATTCTGGGTGATTTCTCTGTTCCAGTCACTTCCAAACACAATGATCCAGAGGAAGTGTCAAGAGGACTAGTTTGCCCTTGAAGACAAAAATCTTCACTGATCTGTACCGTTCTTACCAACTGGAGCCCTCAGAAACAATGCAAATGTTTTCTATGACAAGGATTTAAATGAATTATCCCCACCAAAAGAGGCAGTGCTCACCCTCCTCCCTGCCTGAGTTCCTGCTCTTCACTGTGTCAGCACAAGCTCTTGTATCTGACAAATTGGATCCAGGAATGGATCAACTGGAAATGTGTTTTTTCTCTTACTGAGGTTTTTTTTCAACCTCACCATATCCCAAGTGGCTGAGAGGAGCACTGAATGCCTTTTTTTTTTTTTTCTTTTCCTTCCTCCAAGTCGAACTCCCCCAACTTTGGTGGAATGAGTACCCACGCTGATGCAGGGGCTGAACAGCACCGAGCACTTGAGGAAAAAAAACTAAGTCACATCATGACTTGAAAATTTCAACTTCATTAAAGCATTGTTCCCCATTCTGTGGAGGAGAACAATTCACATCTGCAGAAGAGTATCAGGAGGAAAATTCCACTGAGAAAGCATTTCAGGACAAGACTGAACAAAAGGCAAGAACACCTGAAGTTTGGAAATGGGAAAGCTCCAGGACAGGAAAACACGTGAGTCACCTGCCAGACACTGATGCACAAGGGAGGTCCAGCTTCTCCTTCAAGCGTTTAGATTTTTTCTTGTATGTGGGAAGAACTGGGAGGTACAGCTGGAAGGATAAGAGCGACCTTCCTCCTCTTATCTCTGAATCATTCCCTGCCCGAGAGGGGAGGGTTTCAGATACTCTCCTTCTACTGAGATTGTAGTCCCCAAAACTGTCCCTGCACAGGTGGACAGATGTACCAACTCAAAAAAGAATCGTTCCTTGTACATTAGTGCAAGGCAAAGCAAACCCAAGGCCAAATATGAAGCAGCCCCCTTAGCAGTAGTTTGAACTTGTATTACTGTATGCAAGATTTCTTCGGTTTTAAACTAAAAAATAAATAATCTAGACATTTTTTGATTGTTTCAAGTTGAACTTGAGGAGAATGGAAGCCAAAACCCCCAAATTATATTCTAAATAGCAATATTTTATCATATTTCTTAATGCTCCAACATCTTTCTAGCTCTGTTTTTAGCTCTGAGGAGCTGCTTATTTGGACATATTATCCACTCTTGATGATTAATACCACATAAGATATTGGGGTGGGGCAGGGAAAAACATAAAATCAGGGTTTACTTCAGCTCATTTCCTAGAATATACCATTATGCTCCAGGAATTTGAGGATGCAGGTAAAATACTGAAGGGGAATGACTCCTGTACATCAAACACTAGTAATTTGAATTTGTCAAAAACTGCTTTGAGTAACGCCAACAAAATCACCCTAATGACAACATCCAGCTTAAAAGAAAATACTGCAAGCACAAACAAGGATGTATTAAAGACATGCTTGGCTTTGTGGCTGATTTTTAGCCTGGTGCAGGACTATTACCTCATGTGAAAATAAGGTGACACAACAGTTAAGTAATACCTCCATGTGGCTTTAGCTCTTTGCACAGTCATGAGCTTAGGACAGTGTATGGGGGATAACCTGGCTGAAAAACATCTGGAATATTGAGATAACCTCTCCCAGTACTGACTAACACAAAGGACTGCTTGGTAGAAACAGAGAGGAAATGCTGCCCTTCGTTGGTTAACAATGGATTTTTTTCTTCTCCAGAATTCCTGTGGACAGTGCACAGTGGCTGGATGGAAGTCATCAGAATTCTCAGACTAACACCAAGACATACTGACATTCACTGGTAACTTCCCATTAAAGAAGACTCTTTCCCTATGTACACGTTAGCTAAATGACCTTACCCAAATCACCTGCCAGCATTAGTCCTTCCTCACCAATGGTTTTCTCACTCAACAGATCAAAAGTTATGGACATGACAAAAGAAGTGCCACACAGGTGCAGAAGCTCTAGAGACACAGTACATCCTCAGGATGGCATTTCAGTTCGGTCACCTACAAAGCCGCACCATCAAAAAAACAGAAGCACAAAGTTTCAGAAATAAAACACACAATGTCTAACAAGGCAGCCATGGATTCTGCTCAGATGGCCTGAAGACACTAATAGCAAATTTAGGCAATTTTTATTTAACACCAAGTTAAGAGGACCTGTTCCCTTAACCTCCAAAACAAAGGCTTCTTACTTTTCTTGCATCTACAGCATTGGTTTTTTAATTCCTAAATCCAATTGCAAATCAGCTATATCCTAAATAAGTACCAACAGTTTTGGTTTTAAAACACAGATAGAGGGAAAAAAAATAAACACACATAACCCCATTTGCCTTCAACCTTGATAGATGAGGAAACTCTCCCAGCTAAATCTCTTCCAGAGAAACCATACTCTTTACAGAACTGTATTACTGGCTTAAAATGTAAGGTGTTTGGCTCCAGCTTGCACATGGGAATTATGTTTATAAGAACATTTCCTGAAGAAATATCTGAGGAAGTAAACAAATTCACATGGTGCCGCCAATATTGAACTCCACCTTCTGCGGCAGTCACTTTATGATGGGGGGTTTTTTTCAACGCAAATATTCACTGATCACTAGAATTAAATAAAGCACACAAAAATATAGTAATACTTAAGAATAAAATAAATAAATAATTTTTAAAAAAGCATTAGGTCTAACCAAACCAATTTTGCTGGAACCCAGTCCAGGAACAGTAAGGAAGGGATGTTAAACAGTTTTGACTAATGCTTCCTGGGGTCAGCTACAGCAGATTTCACTACTGTGGAACCTGCCCATGGGATTCCCCCACCAACAGCCCTGGGATCAGTCCTGAGATTTCAGGGATTTTTGAGAACCATGTCAAGGTATTTCTCTCTTACCTCCTCTTTTGAATGGAAGAAACGAAGTGGTACAGGCAAAACACAGCTGAAACAGACAGAAAAAAACAAAGGAAGTGCAGCAGAAGCCAAGACTGAACTGCACCTTGGGATGTCACATGCTCACAAGGACAGGCCCAAGTAGTTGCATGTTCAGTCCCATCTGTGAGAACCCAAGGACATGAAAGCAATGGCAGTGAAGGGAATGCATTGCACAGTGCTCATGGTGGCCTTGCAGAATCCACAGACCTTATTCCAGGATTCCGATGAAGACTGTCAGGGTTAAAAAAAGGAAACAGATTTCTAAAATAAATTTTGTGTTTCAAATCAGCTCATTTGAACCTTTAAGCTCTTCGAGTCTTTTCCTATTTAAATATAACAACCATGTGCCTGTGATGCTCTTGAAACCACACCAGGACGTCCAAGTTTTCAGATTAACTTTGCCTTATATCTGAATCCAAGGAATTCGGAGCAGCTTCTGCGTGAAGAAATTTTAGAGAAGTGGTGGTGTTTTGTTGTTCTACTTACTTCATCTTACTAGCTCAGTTCAATTACTATTTCAATTGCAGCTGAAAAAACAAAAATGGACTTTTACTTACAGGAGGCCCCAAGTGAGGCAAGCAGGTTTAAAAAACAGCCAAAACATCTCAAAAAGCATCCTTTGCATAGGGGAGTGCTTTTAAGGTACAATTAAGTGAGGATTATACTCTGGAAGGCTAATTCACAGAGCGCATAGGAATCCAGTAACGGAAAACGTAATAAATACACACAAATCCAAGATGGATCTACACCTTGGAACATCACAAGATTCACGGACAAAACGTAACTTACAAACTCTTAAGATGGATATAAAGGGCAATTATAAATTTCACTGCCAGCAGCAAACATCCTCCAAGTTCGAAGATTTGAAATAAGCTTGTAAACAACTTTTATTACACAACTAAACCTTTCAGTGTTAAATAAGAGAAGCCCTAATGCACTCTGGACATCAGGTTTCTAAGCAGCAGCCTGCTACGAGGACCTGCTCATTTTTTACACTATTTGACGCTGAACAAAATCTGTACATGCAAGAACACCTTGAAGGAACCTGCAAGCTGACCTCCCCTGCTATATAATGCCTACTGTCATTCTTCACATACATTAAGATTCCTCTTCCTGTATACGAGAAAAATCACCATTTTTTAACAACTATTTTTTAGGGAAAAGGCAATTTACCTTTTACAAACAACACTGGACCCCACAACCTAAAGTCTCGGGGTTTTGCAGTAGCTAGCTGCAATTTAAAAAATCAAACCTAGAGGTTGCCATGAATAGTGTCACAGGAGCTCATGATGTTGTTGCTATGAAATTTCCATTAAACTTCTCCCAAAGCTCTCCACAGTACCAGTGCTTCCACATTGAGATCTGATGGAGCTTAGACACTGATTTTAACTATTCCTTTCCATCCGCTTAGCAACAACTAAGGCAAACCATGCCTTTCTCCTCCTGGGATTTCTGTGACTCAGGATGCACCAGGTTTCCCTTTAGAACACATTGGACCTGTTGCTACTGTACTCCTGATTTTTAGAAGCAGTCTCATTAGCAGTCAAATCTAGGAGCACTTTGCTTCAGAGATTAGAGAAGTCTTAATGTATTAGGCATGGGAAGGGCAAAAAATAGCCTAAGACTAACTGTCTTAAGTTTACAGAGATAATGAAGGGAATGGTTGGGAGGGAATACCAGCTTCTGCAGCATTCCCACAGTAGTTTCCATTTACAGCAAAACCAGCAACTTACATTTCTTTGTGTTTTTCACTTTATGTGCCTTCCAGACTGCCCATGGTCAGAAGACCATAATCCAACTGCAGAGCTGGGCACAACTCAAGAAAATGTGAATTTAAAAAAAAAAAAAATTAACTCCCAAATAACTAAAAAGCCCTTCATTTCTACAGTAGGATTTTTTTAAAAACTTCTAAAAGCCAAAACTAACCATCAGGTTCCTTTCAGACAAGGAAACTCCCCTTTCACCAAGAACACTCAAAAAACATTTCCTCCTGCTGGAAACAATGTTCAAGTTGGATGCTCTGCTCCAATAATCAGGCCATCCTCATGTGCACACTCCTAAAAACTGTGACTTCAGCTGTGCATATTCAAGCT
The DNA here is from genome assembly GCA_013401135.1 of Cettia cetti. NCBI lineage: Eukaryota > Metazoa > Chordata > Aves > Passeriformes > Sylviidae > Cettia > Cettia cetti. Next base: position 69,390 of record VZUI01080014.1, read on the forward strand.
GTATCGTTTTATACTGAAGTCACTAGGAGGAAGACTAGAACAGATTTTGCAAGCAACCTGCATGATCAAGAACATTTATAAATGAAGGATGTGGCATGTATTTTATTCTGAATGCTGAATTTCATCACCTCAGTATTATTCACTTGCTTACTTAGCCCTGCTTAATATTTAATCCCAGACCACCCAGCCTGGGAAAGCCTTCACTTCGTACAAGATGAAACCATCAGGGAAGCTTCCAGATGCCCAAACTGCCTACATCAGTATCTATAGCACATATCGCTCTGTCAAAAAAAAAAGTGAAGTATTCTGCTGCCTTATGATATTTAATGACCACTGGCATTTCCTCCTCTCTGCAGGTCTCAAAGAATGTGAAATAGGTGCCTATAGGTCTGAAGGAAGAGCATGCAGGCAAAGGCTCACTTCATCCACTACTACCTGTGCTCCTCAGCTGTCTCTGTCCTTCTCATCCTGCCACACAGATGATTCCACTTGGAAGACCCCAGTGTAAGGAGCCAGTGGGAAGAACTGCTGTGGACCGCTAAATAAAACTGCCTGTGACCTCATCAGCATGTCTCGCTTGACACAAATTCTGTTGAATGTTTCCACCATGCCCACCTGATCCCACAGCTTGTCAACTGATAGATACATTGAAGTCACTCCAGGGCCTCCATCCCTTCACTACACACCACAGCTGCAAATCCCAAAGCCTTTGCTCAACAGAGTTCTCCAAGCACCTATAGGGCTGCTGGACAACATAGTTCAGCAGCAAAGCAGTTATCCCACAAGTCTTACACCATAAAAACTTCCACCTACACAATGATATTGACTTTCCTAAAAATCAAGCGTACCACAGAAACAAGAGCACCGACGTGTTTGAGACATGCTCACGGCATGCAGTTTATCTCAAAACAGCTGGATAAAATGCATTTTCTATCAGCTTCAGCAGGAATAAAATGCAGTGCTGCTTAACCGTGGAAAAACCTATCACCATCCTAGCCCAGCCCTTCCTTGAACCTATCAGACTCTTCCTTCCTGCCCAATTTCTAACAGAACTGTAGATAGACCACGTGAAAGCCAAATTGCTTAGAAAACAAGTTCAAAGAAAAGCTAAAAAACTTCAAGTGGACTTTTTGCAGACACTACTCAAAAAAAAAAAAACCAAAAAACCAAAACAAACAAAGCAGAAGTGAATGTTCAGCTGGGGAGGTTACAGAATTAAAACCATTCAACAAAGCAACCCTGTGTGACTACATATGCAAATAAGGGGCTCCCAACCTTACCAGCCTTTTCCTGAAAATCCTAGCACCAGACAAAATCGAGTTATTAATACTTCCCTGGGCTTGTTTCTGCATTGCATGGAATCAGGGTGGCTTTCAGGTTCGGAGAAAACATCATTTAACAGTTCAACACCCTGGGCTCTCTGGCAGCCTTCTCCTAGCTGCACCTTCACCTGCTTTACCTGCTCACTCTCTCCAAGACGACCTATTCCCACCACTGGGCGCGCCAACACCTTTCCAGCCACGCAGCCACCAGCACTCCGGCCTATCTCCGGAGCCTCATCCCCGGGCTTTAGAACAGCATTCCCACCGCTGGGCTCTCCCTCTCCCGGCTCCCATATCCATCGCGATATGGCACACGGCACAGAGCACGGCGACAGAGAACACCTGCAGCAGCTCCGGGGCCTTTCCTTTCGGGATAAAGCCAAACCAGGGATGAAGGCGGCCGTCGGCTGCGGCTCCCAGGGAGCCTCCGACCCCCGGGGAAAACCGGGGGGCGCTGGCCCCGCATCCCGGGAATCAGGGGGGACCGGCGGCTGCCCTCCGAGGGAGGGGGTGACTAGAGGCCGGGTTCGGCCGTGCCCCGCCACGAGGTGCTGCCCCTTCCCGGCTCTGCCGCAGGGCCGAGGGCGGGGGGAGCCGGGAGCGAGCTGGAATTATGAAACCGGATCAGCAGGGAAACCCCCGGGGCCTCCCCCGCGCCGTACCTCGGAGACCTCCTCTTCTTCCTCTTCCTCCTCCTCCTCCTCCTCGTCTTCCTCCTCCTCCTCCTCTTCCTCGTCGTCGCTGCCGTTGTTGCTGCTCTCGCTGCCGCCGCCGCCGCTCTCGCTGCTGCTGGCCGGCCGGGCCGCCCGCCCGCCGCGCTTCGCCTTGCCCGGCACCGCCTTCTTCTTCAGCAGGAGGTCGCACACCCGCACCAGCCCGGCCGCACCGGGCCCGCACGGCGATGGGGGCGCGGCGGGGCCGCTCGGCCCCTCCGGGGGACCGGGCCCTGCTGTGGCGCTGCCGGCCTCGCCGCCGCCGCCCTCACCGCCTCCCTCCTCCGCCGTCACCGCTACCGCCGCGCCGACCGCCTTCTCCATGGCCAGAGAGGAAGGAAAAGGAGGAGAAGAAGGAGGAGGAGGAAAAAGAGGAGGCGCCCGCGGCCACCGCTGCCTCGGTCACCTCTAGCGCCAGCGCCGCCGCCACCGCGCCAACTCTCGCGATACTTCCTGTGGCCGCCGCTCGCGCTGCTCTCGCTCCTCTCGCGCGGCGCGCGCTCTCGCTCTCCCCTCACGCCGCCCGCTCCCGCTCCCCTCGCGTCCCGTCCCCGTTCCCGGCAATGGGACCGCGGCGGCGGCGGCGGCGGCGAGACACCCTTCCCCCCGCCTCCTTCCCTTCCTTCCGCCCGCGCCGCCGCCTCGGTCACCGCCCGGGCGCCGGAACCGCCGCTTACGTCATCAACCTCAGCCTTCAGCCCGCTCCGCCTCGGTAAGGGCAACGGGGAGCCCGACCTGGTCTCCGTCGGGAACGTTCCCCCAGAGCCGCTCGTGGGTACAGAGGTGCCGAGCTACCCCTCAGGGCCCGGCGGGCCCCCGCGGTCTGTGGGGACAGCGCTGCCCCCAGAGCGTGAGCGAGCGCGCCTAGGGCGGGAAACCCCCGTGAGGGAAGGCCCGTGTTTAAACCCCACAACACTCAGAATTCCAGTTAAAAGTGACGGTCTCTCACACTGTGCGGACGATATGCATTGAAAAGCAACCTCCAAATGAGTCTTATAATAGAAATTGGTGGGGCGTAGCTAAAAGGGCCAGAAAATAAACTGGTAAGAGTATCACTGGAAGTGGTGGTCAGTGAAACCGCAGAGCACAGAATTCCAGTTAAAAGTGATGTCTAAGGAACGACTGGACACGGCAGTCAGTGCTTCGTCAAGCTTCCAGGGTGTTCTGTCAAAGGTTGAAGTTGATGGTCTTGGAGATCTTTTCCAACCTAAGTGTCTCTGTGTTCTTCCACACAGTTCATTCCCACTGGCGCTCTTCATTCAACAGTAACCTCCAAAACCTTATTTTACAACTGTTTTCTTACAATTTCACTAAAAATTACAAACATTTACATGCCCATGTCACTTCGACCATATTTCTTTAATGAAACCCTTTGAATATGTCATCATGCCCTGATTAAGCCCTCAGGTCCCCTATTCCAGATTTTCATCCCCAAAGTGTACTTGGGATATTAATACTGTTGCCTCCATTAGGGCAGACCAAGTCTCCTGCAGTAACCAAAGTTAAATATGTGTTAAATATAAGTATAAATGTAAGTTAAATATATTAAATACTTAAATTCTGGCTTCTTCGCTGAAGAAATGGGCCTTTTCCATTTTATTTTTTAGACCTGTTGGAAATAAAAATTATTTTAACCACAAAAACACATGACTGTAAAGATCAGTAATGGCTCTATGCATTGGTACACTACGGATCTTTTGGAATAGATGTTTCAAACCAACAATGCATGTTATATTTTACAGAAATGGAAAGAGATTGTTGTTATTTGACTACTTAGGTGTTGTTTCTTTTATTTGGCTGACGTTGGAGAGCACCAGTCAGGTCTGCAGCTCCTCTGAAATCATACATTACTTTTTAAATAAATCCTCAACTGCCACTCATCATGGAGTCTGCACAGTTCCCCCCAAATCTTTGTCTTGCTGAAATCCCACCCAAATATCCTGATACCTGCCTCTGTATGTTCTTAACGAAAGGACTGCCTTGGTTGTAAAAGCCCCACTGTTAAATTACATTGTTTCCAAGTCAGCTGGAAATACCTGACATGGACTCTTAACCTTCCAGTTCAGAAAATTAAACTCTAATCTTCAGGTACAAGGTCTAAAATGAACAGTACCTTTATAAATGTCTGCAGATGATAGTTTGATGTGAACCAGGAGAAATGAACCGAATACTCTAGCCATCTACCTCCTACTTCCTCGTGTGACTGCACAGAAATCTCAAACCACACCAGCACGAGATGTGTGATGGCAGATCAGTGACAATAATACTTTTGTCCTCTTATCTTTTTTTTTGCATTAAAATTAATGCAAATGCATTGGTTTTTACTGGTTTCTATCAGGGTACAAGCACAGATTAAACATTTGGTTTTTGTTAAAATTATATATAACATATATTACTTAGCATTTATGTTATGTATTATTTGTTGTCATCACAAAAGGCAGAAAAGGGAACTGTAAGTGAATATAGGTAATCTCAGCCCTACAACATGAGATTTGTGGTGTGGTGTGACAAGGATGCTGCTTTTCCAATGGAAAAGTCTGGAAAAGTGACCTGATGGTCATAATTTGATCTGAGAGGTGACTGTCTTTAAACAAAACACACCTGAGACTGCTCTGGCTGTACAAGCAGCCAGACAGGCCGTCCAAATGCACCACATTCACCCACCTGGGTCGAGGAAGGGTGGTTGCAGAGCTTGGGCTGCCCTTACTCTCAGCTACATTGTAGCACAAATCTGCCTTTGATACTGGGTGCACTTGCACCCTATTCCAAGTTCAAGTTGTTAGGCTTGGAAAAGGTCCAGTTTCTTGCCACTGAAAGCAGCCATACTATTTTATCTCTCTGTGTGGTACTCCCAAGCCCAGGATCAGATGGGGCAGTCACCAGCACCACTGGTGTTGGCACAGGCGGAGCGGCTGTCGGAGATGTTTGTTCCGTTTCTTTTATGGTGGTGACCTCTGTTCTGATCAAAGAGTGGTGCCTCCTCATTTTGCACCGCAGAGCAAGTCCTTTTCCTCCATTTCATAGCACCCAGTTTATCCCTCTCTCCCTGCCACCCTATCCTGAGCCTTTTGTGCTGGAGCCCTTCCAGGGGAAGAAGGGCAATGGAGCTGGGGAAGGGTCTAGAGAATAAATCATGAGGAGTGGCTGAGGGAGCTGGGGGGGTCAGCCTGGAGAAAAGGCGGCTCAGGGAACATTCTGGCTCTCTAGAACTCCCTCTAGACAGGAGGGTGCAGTCAGATAGAGGTCGGGCTCTGCTCCCAGTTAACAAGCAATAGAGCAAGAAGAAACAAGCCTCAAGTTGTGCTAAGAGAGGTTCAGATTGGAAATGAGAAAGAATTTCTTTGCAGAAAGGGTTGTCAAGCAGTGGGGCTGCTCAGGGATGTGGTGGAGTTGCCATCCTTGGAGGTGTTCAAGAGGCAGCTGGATGGGACACTCAGCACTCTGGTCTGGTTGACAAGCTGAAGATTGGTCACAGGTTGGATTCCATAGTCTTGGAGGTCTTTTCCAACTGAAATGACTCTGAGATTCTGTGAGTGCAACAGCAATCAAAGCACTTCAGTTCTTTAGAGAAACTTGGTTTTAGAACCATGGGGCCTATAAGGTTTGATTTTGTTGTGGGCAAAAGCAGCTCACACAAGTCTGCTCCTAATCTTGGGATGGTCTAAATGCCTTGGGAAGATGTGACACTTCTCCGGCACTTTATATTTTAGAAAACCAGACTAAAACATTATTGTAAATACTATGATAATCAAGACATAATGAAGGCATAAATAATCAAGAAATTTTTTTTTTTTTTTTTTTTTTTTTTTTTTT
>VZUI01080022.1:0-12423 GCA_013401135.1 Cettia cetti
CGGGCAGGGCCGGGGCCGCCGCGCCTGCGCCTCCTCCGCCCGCCACGAGGCGGGGCCGGGGCCGCTGCCGGGGCGGGCCCAGGGGGACCGGGAGGGCGACAGGGGACTGCGAGGGCCCGGGGGCTGGGATGGCACCGGAGGACTTGGGTGGCGAAGTGACTGACGGCACGATGGCGAGTGATTTCTCATCTCACCCCCCCGTGCGGGCTCTGGCGCTAGAAGCCACCGCACCACCACGTTTTGATTTTAAATTGGGGGTTTATTGTCGGCACAGCGAGGTTCAAGTGTCCCCGGTACGCGGAGCCAGCAGCCATGGCACACAGCAGGCTGCCGTGTCACGTACTGCTGCCCTAAGCCCACGATCAGGGCTCTCGGGGAAGCTGGGCTCTCCTGCACCCCCAAATGACCTTCTCTATACATTCATCAAATACATCACAAATCCACAGTCAGATTACAAAAAGCACAGCATATCCCCTCCGGCCCCTGTGATCACTCCCTGCCTGCGTACCAGGCACTGTTGGAGTGGAGCACCTCAGCTCCCATGCCCTGGCTCATTGCAACCACAACACATTCATTTAGCACGGATTTGCCTGCAGGAAGACACCTAAAATACCACACATGCATTCATCCCCAGCCCCGCATCAACCTTGCCAGGGCAAAAAGTCTGCAACGTCCAGTGAGCCATGCTCAGGGTTTATTTTTGTGGCTGCCTCTTGTTCCTCTGTCTTCCTCTGACCAGCTCTAGAACTGTCAAATCCATCATTATCCTTGTACCCAGCTCCCAGGCCTTGCTCATCCAGCAAATCTGATGTTGTCTTCTACCATCCACCTCCCAACAGCCAGGGAATCAACATTAGGCTTTAACCCTACAGGAAACACAGGCTCCAAATCATGCCTCCAAGCCTGTCTCCAGTTCTAGTGTATTCCTGAGCTTTTCTCCTTCAGCAAGTGGAACATAGAGCTGTGACTTCCATGCTGCATTTCAAAGCTGCTGCCTGTCAGCAGCATAATGTGTAAATGCACCATTTTTGCACACACACAAGTTTACCTTCGAACACAGGAGTAGTAAAATAAAAATCATCACTGAAAACTGCTGACAAACAGGAAAAAAACACCCTGAAATCAGGACAGTGAAGAGTTCCTTCTGGAGTGACCATTCAGCAACTTCAGCACAGTGCAAGCACATAGTACAGCCATATTCCAAAAAAGGTGTGTTTTTCTCATAGAGATCATAGATGTCCTGCAGAGTCCCGGTTTTCCTCCCAAAATGATCAAGTTTTACATTAAGCTGATGGCACATGCTGTCAAATCAAGGCTTTTCCTTTACACTCTGCACTGTATAAAAGAGCTAGCGATGGTGGGGACTTGGCAGGGGGTGGGAGGAAAGGAGTGTAGCTCACGGTGATCTTCCAAAGGACTCTGGAAGCCAAAAGCACACCCTTCAATAGGGTCTCCCATGCTGGGCTTCCAAAAAATGAAAATTCCAAGAAGTCACCTTCTAGGAGTGTTAGTACTGCACTCTATTGAGTGAGTCAATGTAATGGAAAGTGGCTCCCAATGCCCAGCTCGTTTCAACATTGTCAATTTTCCGGGCAAGCTGAACAAAAAAAAAAAAAAAAAACAAGCAGAAAAGTTAAAACACAATTGTTTGGGAGAAGAATTCTTTGGCTGAAGCATGCAAGGTGGATACAGTGCTGAAGATTCTGACAAACAGTTACCACCACTGTGGGAAGAGTGTTGCTGCACCCAGGATTGCAGACCATGTGTTGTAGCAAGAAGGGAAATCAAGAACCAAGCTCCTGGCAGGATGACTCCTGTCCCAGCACCCTCCTGCCCACTCTCCCCAGAAATCCACTTTGAGCCTCACCTTAAAGCCTTGGCTCTTCGGGAAGCCCAGTTCCTGCAGCAGGAAGGTGATGTACGTGAGGTCCATGCAGAGAAAAGGGCTGTTCCCAGGGCTGATTTCCATGGTCTTACAAACTGAGAAGAAAGAAAACAGTGTCTGAATGCACACTGAGGGCTCAGGTCTAACAACAGCCCCGCAGTGAAAAATCTCAAACGAATCCACAAAACAGCTCTTGTCAGTTGAAGTGTGCAGTGATGGAACCTGTTACCATGGGGCTGAAATGACATTGCACACATTAGGATAAGCACATAAGCTTTGTAAGGAAGATCAAGACATTCTGTCTCTCCTCTAAGACAGCAGTTTCTTGTATCTCTCCAGGAAAAGAACCTTTCTTCTATTTACTTCAAGTCTTCCAGTAGCTGAGCAACCTTAGGTGTGTTATCTTTCTTGAGCACCAGCACTCAACAAAGGTCAACAGAATCAAATTAAAAAAACCCAAACAAAATAAAAGAAAAAGACAAACTCAACACCCACTGCAAAAGCAAACGTTAATATAAAACTAGGTGAGATTTTCAGAAATAAGCAGAAATGTTGGTTAGATGCTATTTAGAGGGACTCAATTTTTACTTAAAAGCATCAGGCTTAGCATGCCCCACATTTGCCACCTGAATGAATTTACACACAATTGCTAGTGTGTGTTTGTATTTTACTCACCATATTTAGCTGCAATTTCAAAGTCACTGACAGTTAAGCTTCCTCCTTTTTCTTTATCTAAAAGAAAAAAACCCCACAGCTTTTTATGGTCTTTGTATAAAGGCAATTGTAGACTCAAGTCATAAAAGTTGTTTGAAAATCAAACCTTGAGCTCCTGAAATCAATGTCAAAATTCAGACCAGTTCCAAGGGTAAAAGAACCTTCAAAAGATTCTGAATACAGACTCAAAAGCCTTGGTTTATGAAAACTTTAGCCCTGTTTCCTACAGAAACAGAGCTTACAGACCATCTCACCTGGCCCTCATTTCTGCACTGCCCTGGACAGTGAACACCTGTGAGCAGATCTGACAGGGCAGTGGTGCTCTGCAACACATTCAATCTGAAATTATTTGTAAAAAGAGAGTGGCTGAGGAGTGGGGCATGTTTGTTCAAACTAACTTGAGATCTCATTATCTGCTTTTTACCACTGAATATGACAGCCTTTTGTACTCAAGCACGCCACTGAAAAAGAGATGTGATGCATTCTGAATGCATGTGGAAATATCTGAAAATCTTCATTCCTTCTAAAAAGGTCAGTGAAGCAAACACACAGCCCAAATAATTTTTACTGCTTTATTGCCTAAGAAATTTGTTTATCGTTATGAAGTTTTTTTTCTATTTTGGATTGCAGAGCTAATTAGGCAGCAACCATTTCTGAAATGCAAACAGTTTGTTTAAAAACTATTATCAAAGGCTGTAGGTCCTATTTCACAGCTAAAGTATCTTCTCTATAGAAATTAATATCAAGTCAAGATCAATGCTGCACAGCAATGTAACAACAGACCAATTTCCATGACAGCTTAGCAAAGCATCATGATGTGTGCAAGTGTTCCCACTGCTTCCATAACTTGCCATTTAAACTGAAACCAGGAGCAGACATACCTATGAGACCAGCCTCTGCTGCACAGTCATAGTAGTAGGAGAAAATGTAAAAGTCCAGGTCCTTCACTTCCCCAGCTCTATGCACTTTTTTGTAGAGCATCTTTGCCACTTTGTTAGAACAAGACTCGTACAGAGGCTCACCTAAAAGAAAACCAAAAATCCCTATCATATTACAGGCTGAGAGTTGAATATACATAGAATTTATTTAGGATCTGCCAGGAAACAGGCTCCTTTTTGCAAAATTGCAAAAGTCTGTACAGAGAACTGAAATCTGCATCTTCTTCCAGAGGCAGACACCTACCATCCTCAGGTTGGGACTTTGTGATAGATCAGAGATGGACAACATCATTTGAGGCAGAAGGATTTTGAAAGATCTGATTCAGGACTGCTCAACTCCATCTGCATCACTTCTAGCAGCTTTACTGACTGGACAGATACATCGTGGCACAAGATAGGAACTGTAGGATCTCTTGACAGCACATCAAGAGGAGCCAGACAGAACAGTAAACAGTCTGGTGTCTTTGAAAGAGGATGAGAGTGTATCATTTACTGTGCTAATAGCAGCTAACCTAGATAGCAAGAGTGATAAATCACTATACCTGCCTTCTGTCCTTTAATTTTGTACACTATCTCAGCATGTTGCCATTCAGATTTGAAGCCAGGTGATAAACAAGGGCTGATCAGTTCCTCCCCTTCTCCTACTGCAGAATCAAAACAAAGCCACATTAGGAAAAGACATAAGGAGTAAATTCAGATCCTTCACCCCCAGCCCTGCTCCACGCTGTCCTGCAGCCTCAGCAAGGCCCCTCCACAGCCCAGCCATGGTTTGGATGCCCCATAGCCACCCCCAGCCTGAGGCTGGCAAGAATCCAGGTCTCCTGGGAACTCTCAGTGTCACCTTCTGCACTCATCTCAAATGCACCCAGCCACGGTGACAGGAACCTCGAGCCCAGTGGGAAGGGCACACACAGCTCCTCCCCCATCACAGGACTACACCCTGAGCTCAGAACCAGGATCTGAGGACTGCCCATAACTTACAGGGTTTTCCCTCAACTCCTCCCAAAATGGCGAGCCTTGCTGACATCAGCCCGAGTCCCAGGTAACTGCAAAGGGAGAAAAGCCTCTGTGAGCCACTGACATCTTATTGCTTTACTGGTAATAAACTAAATAAAATACTAAATAAATTAAAGTCAAGTCTGTTTTGCCCATGACAGTAACTGGTGACCTCCCTGGCCTTATCTTGACCCATGAGCTTTTTGTCATATTTTCTTCCCCTTGTCCTGTTAATAGAAGGGGAGTGATAGAGGGACTTGGTGGGCACATGGTGGGCAGCCAAGGTTAATCCACCAAAATCACGTGGCTCAAGTTTCTCTGCTTCTTCATGGTATTCCTTTGCAAGGACCCCACTCCAGAAAAACACCCCAGTCTCCCTGGCTTCACAGAAAGCTTCCATCTGAGCACTGTGCTCTTTTCCACAACTAACCTGTATGAATACAGCTTGTAGGTGTGGTTAAACATCTGAAATGAAGTTGTGTGGCCAGATGGTGATGTCTGGAGGGTTGCCTGGAGGAAGAAAAAGATGTCACTGGCAGGTTTCTGCCAGCCAGCAGCAAACATCAACAAGGTAATCTTCCAACACATTGGGAAAAACATGAAACGATCCTAGCATGATTCAGAGAGAAACGATGAATTTGCAACGATTTCAATTTGACTGCTGATTGGCAAGACAACCACAAAACCTGGACCCAAGAGTGTCTTCACATGGCAGGGCTTAAACTGGTTATACTTGTGTCCACACCAATATGCTCTATAAAATAATTACTTTCATTAAAAAGGAATCCTTACTCCAGCTCTTAACTGCTTTTGCCCAGAGGCTACAGCAACTGCCTCTTCACATGATCCCTACCACAGGAACTGTGTGCAAACTAATAGGAAGGCCAGGCACGCATTAACTTCCTACTGGAGTGAATTCATCTGTGAACTTGCACAAGCCAGAGGAAAAGCACATCCCTGTGCCTGCCAAGGAACAGAGCGAGGAGCAGCCTTTGGTCTGCAGGAATGAAAGGGGAGCCTGTTCCCTGAGTGCATCAGCACAGCTAGAGTGCTTGTGGAGAGCAAAGCTCTGGCCACATCACACTGACAAAACTCTTGCTGTTTCCAAGGGACAGAAACCTGAGCAGTTACAGGTTCCTGCAGCAGCATTTCCCAACAGTGTGCATGCTCACGTTACCTTGGTGCGTGGAAGGAAGGTGATCTGTGTTGAGCCACCTCCCAAATCCAGCATCCCTACACTTCTCTTCTGTGGGTCATCCAGCCTGCCTGAAACATGTGACAGAACAGAGAAAGCCATGGAGGGCACTGTGAAAAACTGGCTAGGAACAAAACCAGAAGTACAGTGGTAAGGAAACAGAACAATCTAACTCCACTCTCAGTTTCTGCACAGCACTAAATTACAGTTATCTACTGGGCACTGATTTTAGCTCTATCAGACCTGAAAATTTTAAGTGACAAGAGTATCTCATTTCTTCTGGCTGTTCCTGTTCTAATCACAGCAGCTTGGTTATTGCATTCCTGAACATTCTGGATGCAGAGACCTTTTGCAAACTCTGCTCTGGTAACCACTTTGTAACACAGAGGAATGTGGTTTTCTTGGCCACCTCTCCCTCATCCCTTAGCAATATTTTCTAGATTCCTATGGCCAAAGGGATGACAGACTGAAAAGAGCTGGCCTAAGAGACTCAGCTCTCTTGGAATCCTTCCTGCTCCAGCCAAGACCTCTGTCTGCTCTCATTTAGATCTAGCTCTTCTCAGTGAGATCCCTCAAATGCACCTTCCTGACAAGGACAGTGTGTGCCAAGGACCTCAGTATCCCTCAGCATAGCTGATGTGTGAAGATCACTGCCCTTTCTGATATTTCCTGGGAGCATAAAGAGCTCCCGAGCACATTGCCCCACACAGAGTGCTGAACAGAGCACTTGGATGCCAGAGTGCTTTATGTATTGTCAGAGAGGTCTTCAGCTGAGTTTCCTCTCCACTCTTCAGCTACCCTTTCCTCCCTCAGCAGTGTAAACAGCATTTCTGTGTTATAAATCTGTAAGGAAGGAGCACAGCACTTTCTTGCACTCTCTGCAGCTGCCAAGCACATCTAGAATATTCACACAAAAAATTTAGCCAGAGTCATAGCAGGCTCAAAAAGGGAATAAAATGCTCTGGTACCCTACAGGGAACTGAAATAAAAGCTACATTAAAAATCTAGGAAAAAGGATTAAACTCCTCACTCCATCAAGTAAATGGACAAAATCCTAATGACTTAAATAGACTAGGCCAAAAAAACCCCTGCTGACTTCTCAGAGTCTTCTTTCCCCCATTCCACCCCAATGAATGAGCAAATTCCACACAGGGGCAGAAAAGAGCAGGAATTTCACAGCATTGGTCATATCTTTATACACATGCTCATGTACACATACCTGTTAAAAAATTTATTGTGATCCAGGCTGAAATACCTAATAAGGAGAAGATTCAGAAGACACATGCTTAGATCATAACATCTAATCTAACAGCAGCAACAAGTAAGTCAAGGCATAGTAAAAGGCTTCCACAACTGTCAATGGCTGACAAGGCCAAGATTAGACTCTCTGAACAAAGAGAATGACCTTCTCTATCAGAGCTTACGTGACATTTGGGAGAGAAGCCCCATGTATGAAATGCCTGGAGAACTCTGTATTTCACAGGTCAAAAACATAGGCAGAAAGTCACAAAGGTTACAGCCCTTAGCTAAAAGACAAAGAGACTGAAAATCACATTGTTCATTTCCTAGGAAAACATTCCACTGTTGGCTTTTGTTTGGTGTCGGGCATTCCACTTTTCTTTATGAATACTAAGAATTTTCATCTTTCAGTGTTCTAATTTTGCCTGTTTTCCTCTAAACAATTTTGTGAGTTGGGCTGTTTTTGTCCTCTTGTTGTTTTACAAACTGTTCCCCATAAATTAGGTGAATCAGTGGCCTTATGTTAATAAATTCAAATATTTATTCATGTGGTTAAAACTCAAGTCATGCCAGAGAGCATGGCCCACTTCACTCCTTGGCTGAACCTAGGTTATCACTGCTATTACTGATTTTAAAACAAAAGAAAATGAATGTCTTTCCTCCATTAAATAGCAAGAAGAGAAACTCATAAACAGCTTCAGCTATTTTAAAAGTTGGTTTCTGAGCAGATTTAAAATACATTTCAACACCCAGTTACTTAGAATTTTGGTGTTCTGCCCTCAACATTTTTGGATGAACATGAACTTACTTCAGCATGTATTTTCTTCCCTATATAACATTTTTTTTTCAGACTGAGCTCACATGAGCTATAATTAACATTGTGATCAAACAGTTCCAGAGAGCTCTGATAAGCATTGCCAAGAGCAGAGTGGGCTAACCCAATTGTTGAAGACCATCTCAATGAGCAGATATTCAGAAACTTTCCCAGAAGTGCTGACTGCACAGTGGCTTTCTGGTGATCCTACAGAAACTGCTCAACACTCAGAGCTTTCAAGATCAGGACAGAGCTCAGGACTTCAAACTGGAAAACATGGCACAAGATTTCTTTGGCAGGCACTGCCTGTGGCCACATAAAAACTCTGCTTCTGTCTTATGGGTTCCCACTACAGCATGTAGGGACTTGTCACAGTGCAGCAGGAATTTCCAGACTGCACAGAGAGTCTCCATGAAGTTACTTACCTTCATCAGTTCCATTCATTATTGACACGCAATTGTCCCTCACAAAGAAGGGGGAGGCCTGAAAAATCTCCTTCACCTGTAGGTCAAAGAAAAGCTACATTTAGAGAAATACTTTTTCAGCTGAAAAACAAGCTTTTTAAACCCCCAGTTTTACACCACTACTCCTTTTCTTGGGCCAGATCCTTACTGCTGCTCACCACTTTCTTTGCAGTTCAAGAGTCCAACAAGCAGCAGCCTTTATGTGCTGGCCCTGCAGTCTGGTGCACAAACAGGGATGGATGTGATGGGTTTCCAAGCATGAAGACTGCTCAGAAATGCCATTAACAAGGGGTGGACATGGGTAGGGAAGGGAATCCCTTCTGCTTTGTTGGAACTGGTGACCCTCAAGGTATTATACATACATGGGAAAGGCAGGAGATGGACACCCTAGCTTGCAGAATGTCCCAGGGTGCTGCATTTTTAACTGGAGCATGTTCTCTGGAAAGCAAATGGAAAGACAAGAGACAATACCTTTTCCAGCAACTTCTGAGCTTTCTCTCCTGGCAGCAACCGCAGGCCAGCTGTGGCTTTCAGGACCAGAGGAGTAAACTTCCACAGCTCCACAGGAACTTCCTTCTTTGCCACCTCCAGGAGCTCCTTTATTCCCTGGCCACTCTGTGAGCAGAGAAAGAACAATAAAAGGCATCTTAAAAACTCTTTTGAAAGATCAAAAGGGTGATCAGAGCTACGATTCACTGTAGATGTGAAACAGAGACAAGTGGTACCAAAAGGGGTGAAGAGGAGGTGCAGGACTCGCCACGTCACTACAGCACAGGCAGTGGGGTACAACGGGAACTACACCCCAAAACAGAGCCGCTCTCCCAAACGGTCACACACAACTCCCGGCCACCAACGTTTTTGGCTACAAAAGGCTCAAAAGGCAATATGACAACTTCTTGGAAAGCAAAGGCTTTTGTAAAACACTATAAGCTGGGCCTAAGTCTGGCTCTTAGGAGTCCCTAAGTCCCTGCAAACCAGAAGGTAAGGAAGACAGGAAAGAAGTAATTTAAATTACCTTTTCAACATCATCAGCATATGCAGACAGACCTGGTTTCAGTGCTTTAAACGTCTCATGGGTTAATCTGGGAGTCTCTGTTCAAAAGCAGTATTCCAAAATAAGTAATGGTACAAATAATTTTGCAGACACAAAAAGAAAACCATTTTTAAAAATTCCATTATTATGTGCTAACAGAAGTGAATTGAAGCCTGTGTCTAATGAACTATTATCAGCCACCTGACCTTTAAATACAGCCCTGGCTGTGGCACTAGAGCCTGAGAAAACCACTTTTAAAGCCATGACTGGTTGGCAGGTGCTGCTGTCCAGTATGCACATCAGCCACCAGATGGGAGCAAGCTCTCTTTGTGGCCTTACACCTGCCTTGGGCAGCTTTTCAAACTGCACCTGCAAAAAAAGACCTCTTGTTTCAGCCTGGCCCATTCTGGCTAAACTTGATTCCAGAAAAACCTACTGGTAGCTTTTCCACTATTTTCAATGGCAGCAGAGGGAGGCAGACTTCAGTATTTTGGAAAGCTGCAGTACCTTGTATAACCTGCAGTCCAGGCAACACTTCACTCCATAAAGTTTGCTGTGATACATTCTGAAATTGTGTTTCAAATTAATAGGGCAAGTAAGAAACAAAAACTTGGAGATACAGAAACAGAAAGAAATCCATGGACTGCTGTTTAACACCTTTGGTGGCTGAGCCTTACACCCACCCATGATGTGACCCTAAGGTGCCCCCAGAGGCCAATCACACCCTACACCACACTGCTAATCCTCAACAGAGCCTTTAGATCACCCACTCACAGCACCCACCCAGGCTCTTTGATCTTTAGGAGTTCACAAACAGGAGCTGACAACATACAAACAAATGAAGCTTACTACTCCAGAGGAAAGCTGGAGCTTTTTTGTACACTTTGTCTCAATTCTCAGAAGTAATTTCTGTCCAGATGCAATACACAGCAATTTTAATCAAACTATTTGCAATTTTTGTTTTGTTTTGCAGTTTAAACCAAACACTGAAGCCAAGGATGCACTAAACCAGACACTGTAGAGCGAAGCAGCTCACTGCCAGGGGCACCAAACAACCTAAAAAATTCAGAGAAATAAAGCAGTTTGAATTTATAATCCTCCCTTCCACCACTGTGATGAAAAATTGCCTTTCTTCAAGACACTACTCTAGAAGTACAGCTACTATTTACTTCATATTCTGACATTATACAGCATTTTGTCCTTGTTGAAGGTTTTAGTAATGTCATCCAAATACACATGCCTGAACCACAATATGCCTCCTGATGGCTCTCTGGAAAGAACTGCAGCATGTATGTTCAAGTAAACCCTAGAAACCTGTCATCAATAATCTCCTCCACAGTTTATGGAAGACTTGATCTGTTGCTCAATGAGCAGGACATACCTCTTGGCTGCTGTGCAAATTTAAATATATGGATGCGAGTTCCCGTGCTTCCTGCATCAAACATAATTCCATAAAAGACAGACAGATCTGTGGTCACAGCTTGATGGGTCAGTTTATCTCCCTTGCTTTCAGCAGCTCCTTCTGTGGCTCCCACAAATGGTTTGGAGCCCAAGTGCCATTTTATGTATGCAACATAAACTGCTATGCATGTCAAAATCCCAAAAGCGAAGAACCGCTTTGATATCTTCATGGCTTCCATTTAACGGGATGTTTTGTTTCTTCCCTTTATCAAGTGCTCTGTTCCTTGTCCTTCACGCAGAACAGGCGGCTCCCACATCACTCCTACATCCAACAGAAGATAAAAGATCTGTTTCATTTTCCCATCCTTTAGAAGGATCTAAAAGCCTGATGCCCACTACTTTCCCAATGAGCAGAAGGAACGCAGCCTCCTTTAGCACCTCTTTCAGTCCCACAGCTCACTTGAAGGCATGGAGCAGCAAAAATCTTCTTTTACCCCACTGTCTAATAAGGCACAAAATAAGGAGGGTTCAGAGAAGATAAAATACAGTAACTGAGGAGGGAGGGGCCCTCAAGAGGTCCCTCACACCTCCTGCTCACAGCAGGGCAGCTGTCGGAACCCTCCATGTGGGCCAAGAGCATTTGGAAAAACTCTGAGGATGAAGATCCCACAGCTTCCCTGGGTGGTTATCTTTGTTAGCTCCTGGGTGGTGAGGGAGATCCCAGAAGACTGGACAAGGACAAATTAAAATTAATGTTTGAAAGGCAAGATGCAAGATCCAGGGAATTGAGTGCCCTCCTCCCCCACCTCCAATACCAGGAAAGAAACCACGGCAAAGCACAACCCACAGAATCTACAAGCCCTCACACAGCATCATCCAGATGATTAAAAAACAGTCGGTGGTGATTGATGGGGAGCAAAAGTACAAATAATTTTCCTTTTTTGATAGAGTAATGAAGAGAAAGGAAACCAACTGATGAAGTTGAGTTAAATGAAGTTTTTGACACATATGTAACCTTTTGATGTGCATTCAGGAAGCATATAGAAGGTGTGAAGGGGAGAAATTTAAAATCAAGGTGATTACAGAGTATTTCCAAAAGCAGGTAAGACAAAATTTCATAAAAATGGAGGAAAACAAAATCACAGGCACATATACACATAAAGACTGGATCAGCTTAAGGGAAAGCGAACTGCTGATTGTCACGACACAGAAATCAGAAAGACGGCATTGCAACTAAATGAAAAATCTTCCTGGCGTCTATCAGCAGGCAATGCCGGCAGCAATCGCTGCAGGTCTGTGGGGTGATCACTCCGATCGCCCTGGTGCCAGGAAGGCCTCAGCCGCAGCTACACCAGAGATAAATGTCACAGGAGGGAGAAAGGCCGCAGGGACCGGCCGATCCTTCGAGGCGACGCCAGCTCCCCGCAGGAAAGCGGAGGCTGGAAAAACGAGGAGGCACAGCAGCCTGGAAGCGCTCGCCCCCTACCACCGTTCGCCTGGAGAGAATCGCGACTATCCCTTCCCTGCCTTTGTCAGGGAGCGCCAAGATTTGCCGTGAGGGGAAAGCTTCCCGCTGGCGCCCCGGAGCCGGGAATGCAGGCGGGAGCCCGGCGGAGCCCGGGCCCGACCCGGCCCACCCCGCGGGGTGCCCCTCGCTGACTCACAGATCACTGTCCTGCCGCCCGCACTTCGTTCTTCCTCCTTTCTCCTTCTTTCCTCCCTCCCTCCCTCCCTCACGCCGCCC
>VZUI01080027.1:0-24636 GCA_013401135.1 Cettia cetti
GGCGGGAGCGCGCTCGGCGCCGGGAGCTGCGATCCCGGCGGGGCACGGCCGCGCCGGCCATGGAGCCCTCGCCCAAAGACGGCGAGAGCGCGGCGGCCGCGGAGCCCAGCCGGGGCGGCACGGCCCCTTCCAGCGGGGTGGTGGTGCAGGTCCGGGAGAAGAAGGGCCCCCTGCGCGCCGCCATCCCCTACATGCCCTTCCCCGTGGCCGTCATCTGCCTCTTCCTCAACACCTTCGTGCCGGGGCTGGGTAAGGATGCCGCGGGAGGGAGCGAGGGAAGGCGGCCGGGGCTCGGGATCCTTCTCCCCGCCTGCACCCCTTCGCCCCGGCGGGGCCGCCCGGGCTGCCGGACCCTCCGCGGCGGCAACTTTCCCCGACGGCGCCGCGGGGAGGGATGGAGGAAGGGAGGGAGGCGGGAGCTCCTCCGCAAAGTTTCGCGTCGGGGGCCGCGGCAGCGCCCTGCGGGGGCCGCAGGGATCCGCGGGGCAGCGCCCGCGCCCCACCGAGCGGAGCGGGCGAGGGTCGCGGTTCTCTCGGATGGCAACAGGGACCGGGGCTGGGACAGCCGCCTCACCCCGCTCCGCCACTCCGCGGGCACGGCCGGTCCCCGGCCCCGGAGCATCCCCCGCGCCTTCCCACCCCTCCGTTCTCGCCGGGCGGGGATCGTGCGGTGTAGAGAGGCTTCAGCTGTTCGGGCTCCCTCGAACGTGATTTCCGTCAGAGGACCAAAGCTCACAGTGACCACATCACTCGCTAGTCAGAGACGTGCTTTCAGAGCCCACCCTCCCGGGTTTTCTAAGAAGACCCCTGGAAAATGTTAGAACCGTTGTCCAGAGAAACTGGAGATTCATTGATTCACAAGATAAAGTCTCTAGTGTGCTTAGGTCTCTAAGATGTGGCTGCATCCTTTCTATATTTCCTTTCCTCCACTTGAATTAGGAATTGCTTACTGCAAGAGGAGCTTATGAGTTTGAACACTACAAAAGCCCCTGGAATACAAGGCTAAATACAAACATTCAAATATTCAAAATAACCACATTAATAAAAAACTAAAATCAAACCGAAAAATCCGTAACTCATCAATGCATACCTCAGATCTTTCATAGCCCATTTCTGGCTGCTGTTTCTGTTACTTTAGCCACTACAGAAGCCTTCCTTGTGATAAGGGAGTATCCTCCACCTAACCCTGCTTTTAAAGAACTACTGCCTGCCTTTAATTGCTTCATGTGCTTCAGGTGGCTTCATTCTTTAACAAATCTGAAATTCTTAAAGTTCTGATTAAAGTACTGCCCAAGTATGGGTGGGATAGTGTGTGCAACATGTAGAAGCCATTGCTATTCCAGCATGCTTGCTCTGAACCTGTGGATGTGTTGCCGAGGAAAGCTTGCACCTTTTGAAATACCCCTGTGGAAAGACTGGTGTGTGTGCTTCCAGATGCAATCCATTGTGCTCAGGTATGTTGTATTCACATCCCTTGTATGCAACCACCTGAAGAACTTCAAGTGATGAATTAAACTCTGGAGCTGAGTTCTGTCAAGGGGCTTTAGGTTTCCTGGGGCTTATTTTCCCACTGTGGAGAGAGAAGTTCAAAACCAAAGTTTTCAAAGCAGGTGTTGTTTTCTGTTAGCATTGAAGACAACACATCTTCACTGTAGAGATACAGGAAAAAAGCCTGACTTACCACGCCCTTTTCCTTACCCAAATTATCTGACACTTCACAAAGTGCACTAGAAGACCCTTCATGCCAGCAGGGCAGATCCCCATAAGCCCTTCTCATGCTGGAGTTGGTTTGAGGTGTGGTTCTCTGTCCAGAGCTCCTCCTGGGTGCTGCTGTGGGTCTGCTGGGGGTAGCCAGTGCTGTGCCTTCCCTCATGCAGGGGGTGCCTGGGGCAGGGCAGCAGATAGTGCTGCCTTACTGAAGGGGAGTGCTCAGGGCTCCCAGTCCGTGCTGGTTGAAAGCTTGGGAGTTGAATCTGGACTGTGCAGCTGTGTTGGTTGTGTAACTACTGACAGGCTGGACCAGCACAAAATGGTTTTAAATTCTATTTTTAATTCTATTTGGAGTTTTTAAACGGGTGGAGATTTTTTTAATATTTGTCTGCCCTTTTGATGCACTGATTTCAGCAGTATGATCCGGCTGGCTGTGCCACTGTTTCTCTTGGTACCCTGTTGCAAACGTAGCAAACCAAACAAACTACAAATGAAAAGGAATCCTTCCCTGAGGCATCCCCACAGCCTGGCCAAATGCAATATTTTGGAGATGCATCCCAAGCTCAGTATGCAAGGCATGGCACTTTGTACATAAATGAACAATTCTGTTAATGAAGCTGCTAATATCTCGTGTGTTTTGAGAGAAAACTCAGTCTGAGATGACACACCTGAATAGAATACAGCTATTTACAATCTCAGCCATATCCTGTCATGTATCACATAGCCCACACACGAGGGGAAACCGGAGGATCGTGAATCTACTGGCAGGAATGTTCAAGGTAAAAAGAGATTTTGTGTCATTGTTGTGCTTCAGCCATCTCAATGAGCTGAGCAACGCTTGTAAAATAGATAAGATTTGCAGTGGTGTGAAGTATTCACATCAAGGATGTGAGCCTGTTCCCTGCAAAGTAAATGGCAAAATTCCCATCAGTTCTTGTAGTCCAGATTGATAACTTGTTAAAATGATGTTTCACAGGCTCGTTGTATATTTCTGCCTGCTTAGTTGGAGAGTGTGACTGTGCTTAGGTGTTAATGGAAGTCCTCTGTTCAGTCCCTAAATTCATCCAGTCCCTAAATTCATCCCTCATCTGTTTTGCATGTAGTAGTCATTTGTGTGTAGCCTCTGCAGTGCAATTGCAAAGAAGGGTCAGAGACCACCGAAGTAGACAAGAAAATGGGCAACATAGAATAAATCAAGTTTCCACTGCTTGGAGACTGGTGCATCTGAGGTTTTCATTAGTGCCCTGTGCCTCAGAGCAGTGATATCCAAATAGAAATAACACTCTGATGCAGGCTTCCAAATCCTTGGGCAGTCTCTCACCACCTGAAAGCCTCTATTTTTTAGTTAAATTATCTTTACTCTTTTACTGAAGTCACCTGTGAGGGTGAAATACGAGAATTTTAAATATCTGGTTTATTTTTCCTTTGTGCTATTTATGTTTTGCAGTAGTACTCCATTTGTACAGCAGAAGTAACACTTTCTCTTTGTTTACAATCAGTTTATTATTTTCAGTTGGTTAATATTCAGAGTTTTATGTAGTAACTCGAAACTGCAGGTTTTAAGATGTGTTGTAAACTTGGTTTTAAGTACTCATTCCATACATTTTACAAAAGATGTAGCTCATAGTAATTTTTTCATACCCAGGGCATATGTTAACTTTTGCTTGCCAAAACTTAAAATTCAGACCAAATGCAGTGTAAAAAATCGTGATTAGTCCATCTACTTGTTGTCCATCTTGCCGAGCAGCCTTGAAATGACGCATCCCTTCCATTTGCTGTGACAAGCGCGACCACTTGGAAATGTTCTGGATCAGTTTTCCATGGTCCAGTGCAGCCTTTCTCATCTGTGTCTAACAGGGTTATAGGGCTGATCTGTAATGAAGGCGTCCCGAGCTCAGGCTCATAAAAAGAGTGGGTAGGAAGAAGAGGGAGGAGTCAGAGGGTGCTGTGGCAAAAGCCATCGTGCCTTGGCTACCAGCGCTCCAGCTCTGCCACAGGCATCACAACCTCTGGTCTGCCTTTGGGTTTCTGGAGCAGGCTCTGCGGCCTCAGGGCCAAGCCACGCAGTGGTGAGCTCTGGGGAACGGGAGATGCAGCTGCCAGCAGAGACAGAGGTGTACCCAGGTGTGCCCTTCCCGCAGGATGGAGGGTGTGCAGCCCGTAGGCGCTGCAGATGGCAAAGGGAGAGGGGCTGGCCGTGCCCTTTAGCTGGCAGACGGTGTTCTCCTGGAGCTGCCGTGTGCCAGCCAGCGTGGGAGAAGATCTGGCTCCTTGTCATTCCCGGAGCTGATACATGGGAATCTTGCCCTCCTTCCTCTCTGCTCTTCCTTCTCTTGACATCCCATGTGTGGGAGGGGGTAAATGAAGCGAGGGGAACTTGAGGGAAATGTGAGAAGTGAGTGAAATTATCTGAAAGCCTGAGGTATTCTCCAAGATTAATCCCTCCTGTCAGGAAGGGGGTGGGCTTTTGGATCACAGCCTGCGTTGTACGTGTATACTATTTTTATGCAAGGAGTAATTGAAATAGGTTGCATAAAATTATGTTAATGCAGGATAGGAGAGCAGCCACCCATGTGCCACGAAATAGCCCGTGGAGGAGTTCAGGAGTGACAGCCTCTCACAGCAGCTACAGAAAGAAGGGGTGATTCCCAGCCCACTGAACTTCTTTCTTCCGCGGTTCCACAGTGCAGCTCTCCTGTTCCCGGGTGTGTCAGCTCCCTCTCACGAGTCTTCTGCCATCTGTTTATTCAGTCTTGATAGAGTTCAAGCATTGCACTTTCAGCTGTGTGAATGTGGCTTTAATATTCGATTTATAGAAGCCAAGCTTCTTCTCATTAGGAACCTCAAGGCTCTCTTGAGCAGAATGAGCTCTCCAAAGAGCTGAACAGAAGTACAGAACACAACACTCGAGAAAGTTGAAGGTATAAGATCTGCATAAAATTATCAGTACCCGTTTTATTTTTGTGGTTGGAATGGTAAATAGGTGCCTCAAGCAAACGTCCATTGCCTTAATTATTGAAACAAAGAATTTCAAGAAAAAAACACATTTTCTTATCTACAGTAGAGCAAACAGTGCAAAAAAGAAATTTGGGCTCTCAGACATATATGCATTAAAATCTCAAACTCTCTTTGGTATTTATGATTCTTCTAAATTCTTTTTTTCTTTTAAACATTAAGTTTAAAGCAAACCAAACAGTCTGTGTGATTTACAAGATCATTTGTGGAAAGCAAAGGTCTTCACGAGTGTTTGTGTGAATTTTTGTTTGTGAACTTTACTACTGCAGTTTTTTGCTAACATTGCCTTTCAGCCTGTGATGCTGGTAGTGTGCAGAAACAAGCTGTTTGTTCACGGGAGCAAAATTAAACAAACCTATTGCCAGTAGACTTCACTCTGTCAGGTTTTGTATTCTCCACTGAAAAGGTCAAGAAGTTCTTTATGGTGATTTGTGCTTGTGCAAGGTGGGAAATGAGACCTGCAATAAAAAGTGTGCATCCAGGTTTTACTGCTCCATTACTGGTACCAGTGGTATCAGCTGTAGATTATCCTCACAGTGAGGTAAAGTTGGGCACAAGAACAGCTGAATCTGAGGTTTCTGCACCTGCAGGTCCTTGCTCTTTTCAATATGTAGAAGGCCATTAAATTCCTCTTTTGTTTTCTTTTATTTTTATAGCAGAGATTTAAGTGAGAACTCTAATTGTATCCTATAATTACCTGGCAAATGGTATTGAACAGTCATTCCACAATCTTACCACCACTGGGTAGTCTGGAATATTTTTGTTCCATGAAGTGTCTGGACCGCCTAGGATGACAATCAATCCTGGAAAACTCAAAAGAGGTTCACAGGTAATTAGTGATCTGAATAAATGCCAAAGCGTTTCAACTTTATATCTCCTTGATTGAGACACCTCCCCCTAGTGTATCTGATCAGAAAAAAAGAGAAAAAATGGTATTTTATCTGGTGAGGGGCCTGATGTGGCCCCTCAGTTTAATCCAGCATTGAATGGCATGCTTTGCAGTATTTTAAGCAGAAAGGTGCTTTCTGCTTTGCCTGTACTTGCCTGAATACTTAATATGTTTCTCTTCCTCCCCTTCCTGTGTGTAACACCGGGTTCCTTCCTTGTGCCCAGCCACGATGGGCACATGTGTACGAGCTGTCACACTCGTCCTCCTCCTGTGCCCTCCTTTATGAATGCAGTTACGGGCACACACAGCAAAAGCTCTCTGGGGCCTCCTTTGAGACCACAGCCTCAAGTCACAGGCCAAATATTTAGAACTGTTTCTGTCCTTTGGTTAGTTTTTGCTCTTCATTTGCTACAGTTGGTAGAAGTCAGCTGTTGAGCTCCACTTGCATTTAGAATGACTTTTTGGTTCATTTCACTTTCAAGCTGTGCACTAACCCAGTGCTGCAACCTTTGAATTGCTGTCCGTGCCAGACCAGCTAAAATGCAAACAAGTTTCTCTGCCTCCCTCATGCCTTCTGTTTCCACCAAAATAGAAGACAAAAGAAATGGCCAGGGACTTTTTTTTCAGTGGTTTTTGTTCATGCTGTTGTTGAAGCAGCTCTGTGGAAATATTCATTACTTAATGAACTCATAAAGAGACAGGGTTTGCTCAGCATCTTGTAATCTTGTTTGTCATTTAATGCAGTTTGGACAGATGTACTTGAAGATTAAAAGTGAAGGTGGGAGCAGACAGCAGAGAAGAGCTGTTAAATGGCCAAGTAAACCAGCTGAATTTTAAGGTGGATAGAAGGCTGTTCCAGACAAAGGGTGTGACGTGGAGAGAAACAGAGAATCGAAGAACAGAAGGAGAAAAGTACATTTGCAGAGATTCAGTGAGAAGGCAAAAGAACTGAAACTTCTTGCAGCAAGGGGGAAAATGAATGAAAGGATTTGAAGACAAAAGTAACTGGGATGAGGAGAGTGCTTTTGATAGGTGAATTTTTCCTAGTCTGGATAGCAGGAAGGAAGTGAATTTTCTCCTGCTCTGAATCAGTGGGTGTTGGAGAGATTTACAAAACTTGATAAAGCACCATTGGCTGCAGCAGCTCACTGCCATTTAATCTCTCCACCATGAAAAGAACTTTAAGAGTTTTTGAACTGTTCAGGATCATAAAGAGAGGAGCAAGAAGCAGAAACCAGGTTTGTCAGGCTCTTCCTTACCCATGAAACTGTGTGCAGGACCCTGAACACAAATACACCCACAGCTGGCAGTGTCTGGCACTAAGGGGAATTTTAGAACCTGTGTCCAGTTTTGAGTTTTGCGGAGGAACAAGTGATTGAATGGTAAAGGGATTCTAAAATAATCCTAAGGTTTGTAATAAGATAAAGTCAGTCTGACATACAACATCCTTTCTCCTGTCTTAGGGGTTGTCTTCATTGTAGACCTTTACAACTTTAAAGTGACACAGTGGCAGCACCGCGGTGGATGAGCACAACCTTGGTTGTAGCACTGTGCAAAGATGCTGGTGAAAGATAGAATAGATTATTTCATTTGGGAGGGACCTACAATTATCATCTTGTCCAGCTGCCTGCCCAGTTCAGGGCCAAGTTAAAGCATATTATTAAGGCCATTGTCCAAATGGCTTTTAAACACTGACAGGCTTAGGGCCCAGCCTCACACAAGAAAGAAAAGTTCGTGTCATTGACCTTGCTTTAGAGGTTGCAGGAATGTGAATACTGAGTTTTCCTAGTTCTTCTGGAGATAAGGAGTTTTTTCACGAAGGGAAGGAGCTAATCCCTCTTCCCCTTCCCAAGGTTTTTGAGCATTTATGTTATCTAGGGAGGCCCGAAAAGAAAATACTGTAAGAACTTGAGAAAAAAAATCACGTGTGATTCTATCTAGTTATATTTCACTTGTTGATTTCTGATGTTATAAACTTAGTTTTCATTCTGTGTAGAGTCAAGGAAAAAATAAATGGGCAGAACTCAAATATTTGATTTAAAATACTCATTTCCACATTTGTTTTCTTTCCATCTTACCACTTAGAAGCTGCTCTCAGCCCTCCTTCCTTCAGCAATGCAGACCTTGTAATAAAGGCAGTTCAAACTCCGTGTTTCCATTCCAAAGGAATTACAGACCAAACAATTTCTCTCCAACTACTTGACAGCTCCTCAAAAGGCCTAGCAATGCAGCCCCGACTCACACAATATTTGGTGTTTCCTTAGAACCTTGTCCCCTGAGGCTCTTGATTAGATGAGAATCTTTGCTTTCAGGAAAAGAAAAAAAATGTAACTCTTATGGCTGTGGAGCAGGATTTGAAGATAATGGTACTGTCTCAAAAATGGAGGCTGTGGGAAGAAAGAATGAATTGCCTTTTTTTTTTTTTTTAAATTTCTCAGTTTTGGAGAATCTGAGTCATGATTTTTCAGCACTGGAAAATGGCAATATCATACTGAGCTTTTAAATTTGAAAAATATGATACATTACTAACTAATTTACTGTTCTGCCATATTATACAAAACCATGGACATCCAAGTCTTTGAGCATAGCATCATGAAATACAGTAAATATAAATTAGGTGGTTGATGAAAACTGATGAGCAATACACTAACTTAAATTAAAAATCCCAGTATAAACATACCCAAAGGATATGCCTGGAGTGGATCATGGTCAAATCTTGTTAGAGGAAATGGGGAATATAATCAATAGAGGAACTCTTGGAAACATAATAGCATTCTCTGCAGGGTTTCATCCTGTACTACGTTTCCAACTTCAGAAGTAATGTTTATACAAGGAATTGTGCAGGGGACCAAGGGCATCTTTGGGAACATGAATTCCAATGTGACAGATCATTACCCAGCCTCTCACCAGGTTGCTGTTTATCTGGGCTGAATCCTCAGCTGGCCACAAGCATTGGTGAATATCCACACAAAACTTAAAAGTGCTTTGAGATTCTGGATAATAATTTTTTTTTTTTTAGTTAAAACACAAGTTTGTAAAGAATGCAAAAGGACTAAATGGTCAAGTTAATCTTGTGATTTTGTTGGAGAAAACATTCAATTGGACAAAATAAGAATGTTGTTTTAAAAAAAGTGTTTGTACAGTTTTAGGAAGTGTTAGTGTTAATAAGCCTTTGAAGAACTGAGATTTATTGTAGACTAAAAAATAGATTATAATGAGACACAAGTTCACAATGTTAAAAAGTTCCCCAATTTCACAGAGTGGGAATTACGATGCTCTTGTGAAAATATTTTACCTGAAATAAGCTAAATGGTCACATTAGTGACACTGTCCAGCTGAAATTTTTTTGCTGGTTTAAGTTTAAAAAATGTTTTTATTTGAATGCATACCTATTGCATATGCCCCTATGGTGAAACGGGATCATGGCATTAAAGGAAAGGCTCCTGTAGGCAGAAAACCATTTGTTGCACCTGTTTAAGAGCATTCATAAAACAATGGATTTTAGATTTCATAAATTGATTTTGTTAATCTGCTATTTTTAAAATACTTGCAAGACCTCTTCTGTTGCCATGACAATTTGATTTCCATAAACATGGTATTTTGGATGTGACTATACAACATTGTATTTGCTATGCTGTGTGGGGAAAGGAGATGGCAACTTGGCACCACAGAAATTTCGATGCCCATAGAGAGGCCCATAGAGTCAGACCTCTCACTGAGACTGCTCAGGACAAGTTCATTATAGTAAGAAAAAATAAAGCTCTTGGATCAAGTTATATAGCTTTATATTCCCTGTAAATTAGATTTCTTTTTAATGTCTTCTTGTGAAAACTATTGTGGAGTGAGAAAACTTCAAGTTTCCACTGAAAATTGGTTCCAAGAATGTGAAGACTAAATTCTGGCTAAAGTACAGCTGGACCTTTTTGGATCTACACACACAAGGCAGCTTTAAGGACACACAACTCACATTGCCCTGCAGCATACTCTGGAATTGCTGTCTTAGTGGAAGGGGTTCACAAAGGATTCAGGATGGTGAGAAAGGAATGGTCAAAATTTGAGACAATTGTGAGGTGTAACCAGAGAAAATCCCTCCCTGGCTGAGGAATCAGCATGATTTCCCCATACTCTCCTTCTGTCTTTTTGAAATTATTGCAACAAATCAGACCCCTTTCAAAATTCAGTTGCACCAGACTAGTTACTGAGTAATCCACTGAAATACATGGAATGTTTTTTTCCAGCGTAGTTAGACAATTTGATGAGTGGGGATTCTCTGGATTGGGCCATTAAATTACCTCTCTTGATCTGTTTAATTGTGAAAGCATTGCCAAATCTTCCTGTAGTCCAAATCTGATAATGCTTTTTTTGTTGCATGTCTTTCTGCTTTAGCTCTGCATCCGACAAACTGATCAATGCCAGGGAAGGTTTAGTAAGTTTTTACTAAATAAGAGTTAAACTTTTTTAAAAACAATATTTTAGACTCAGCATCATCGAATTTTTTTTCCTCCTACTGAATTTTCATTGTGGCTGCAGAGAGCTGGTGGGATGGTTTCTTGTCTCATGTAAAAGAGAGAAAAGAGCACAGGGGCTACAATCACTGTCAGTTGAGAGTATAAAAACAGTGTCTAGTTTTCTCTTTTAAAAGTCAGAATGTAATTTTATACATTGACTTGCATCTGAGTACTTTTTTCACTCAGTCCCCCACACATCCCACAAAAACAATGTGGAAATGGAATCTCCTGACACCCCTTTGGAGCTGACTCCCTGAGGTAACCTAACTTGGTTCTTGTTTTCTTGGTCAGCTCGACGTGGGGAGCTGATTTTTGTGCCTGGAGAGCCAACCCCTTACATCGCTCATTGCCGCAAAATATCTGTGTCTCTTTACACCTCCTGCAGAGGTGTGGACAGCTGCAGACATGCAGGGCAGAGCTTGAACCAAGCCGTAGGTGTGGAGAGCAGAACAGGGGGACTCTGGGCTCGGCCAGTCCGTGGCACCAGCCCATCCTGACCCAAATAACTCCTCACGCACAACGGCGCCGATGAGCAAACGCTCGCTTCCGTCAGAGCTAAGCCTGTGTTTCCACTTTGGATGGTGAATTCAAGGCAGTGCAGTTAAAAGTAGGATCTGACTCCTTGTGCTGTGAGCAGCTGACACTTAGAAGAAAGTGCTTGTGCTGTGGTGGAGCTGGGAATGGATTTTAGACCAAGCATAAGTTCCCGGGAACCACTATTGCTCAGCAATTACACAGGGAATCCTTCTTTTGCTGAGGCTGTGATGACTGAATTGTAACAGTCCACCCTTAGTTGTACTGACAGAAAGAAGAAAAGATTTTTGTTCTGTGTATTAACCAAAACATGGTATTTTTGGTAAAATACATGTGTGTCTGTGCTCTGGTCTCACATCAGTACTTTCAATCCACCAGAAATTCTTTCAGTGCTCATTTATTCATTTAGTGCCAAGGCAGAACTGCACAGAGAGGGTATCCCCTTCCCAGTTGCTCTGTAGATCCCAGGTCACACTGCTTGGAACACCAACCCATCATATGAACCAGTGCAAACCAGGTGCAAAATGTACCCAAAGCAAGTTTAATACCTTGTCTGAACTGAGCACCCACAATTTACAAAGCAATGTGGTGTAGAGCCTCTAGAACTATTTTGTCTCACTCCTGCTCACCTCTTTTGCTCAAGTAACATTGAGCTGGCCCCTTCGGGTTGCTCCTGTGAATAAGTGTTATTTACTGTAAAGAAGAACTGCAGAGCTGAGCTCTTTGCCCATTAAACCAGGGAAGACTTTTCCCAAGTTGCAGTACCAAGCTGGATACTCACTGAGAATTGTATTTCCCAAATTAGCCAGCAACCAAAGCTAAAAATCTGGTTTATGCTGCATCATAAAACTTTATCTGCTTTCTCCCTTACGAATGTGGGTTTGTTTTAAATATTTATGACTCTTCATCACACATTAGTAAATGTTCTTCAGTACATTTTGTAAAAGGAACGATACCTAAATGACATGATAACTTACTCCAGTGATTGTGATTTAAGTATTTCCTGAGAAGTTCACTATTTACTGGTGTGAGAAATGCCAAGTAGTTAGTCAAGCAGTGTTTTTATAGAATCATAGCATCATTCAGGCTGAAAAAGACTTTTAAGATCATCGAGTCCAATCATTAACCCATCTCAGCCATCCCTAAACAACATCCTGAAGTGCCACATAACACAGCATCATTATTTCAGTAGCAGTGTGAGATGCAGACTACACTCAAGCCCTATTATGACCCAGACGGGAATGTTATGATATGAAGGAGGAGTTATGTCATACACTTAAGACTATCTGTAGTCTGAATGGAAAATTCAGGGGAAATATCCAGATTGTCCAGGATGTCAGTGGCAAAACAGGTGAGAGAATCTACAAACTTCCTGCAATTCAGCACCTCAAATAATGCAGCCACACTTTTGTTTCCATCAATCTCTTCCAGAAAAACTGTTATGGAACTACTTCCATCCCTCTTGGACTTTGTGTTCATTGAGAGGAGAGGTGTTGTCTGTGCCATGCATTAATGAAAACACAGTAAATAGGTAGGATGGACAAAGCAGTTTTTAGTTTGGATGTGCTGGTTACTCCCTCACGTGTTTGTTTCTATGATCTGCGTTATGCTTGTGAGAACCACAAATGACACACATGAGGGACTAGAGCATGTTTGAGTTACTATATGGCAGAAAAGAAAATCCACACCAAATCCCAAAACCAGGCAACCAGACATGCAGCCCAGGCTTGCCATTTGCAAATGGACTGATTTATATTGTGCTTTGTAGTTTAGTGTTAATCAATATTTGCAGTAAGTAGGCTCTCTTTTCCTTCTTGGTTGCACTGCAACTGTGTGCAAAATAGGGTCTTACTGTGACCTCTAAATAGTACTATTTTAAAAGATATTATTTATGAAACTATGTAGGTGACAATGGAAAAAGAAAAGGTCCTCCTCCGAGAAGACTGTGACAGAAGTGCAACCCCAAGAGTCAGATCCAAGTTAAAAGAAGTCCTAATAAAAACATACAATGCAGTGTAATGAAAAGAAAAATATTTCCTTGTGTTGTATGTTTAAAGGCAGGCTTTTAAAGGCACAGTTGGGACTTGTTTCTTAGCAACAGGGCTCATCTGAGCCCTGCAAACACTGTCATGTTGGAAAAAGATATCCTCCAGAAGAAAAGCAATATGAAAAGAGCTAGAAACATCAAATTTAGATGCCTTCCTGCTGTTGCAGGAGCATTTCATCAGCATTGCAAAGCCTTCAGGCAACAGCAAGGTCATTTTCATAAACTGTAATGATCAGAACAAAGAACTCCTTTTTACTTCTCTTTATCAACAGGGACAAGCAGTAAAAATATTATTTTAAAATAGGTGCATTGGTATTACCATAAAGCAAAGTTTAGGTCCTGCCATCCTCCTGTATCCTTAGTAACAGGGCTGTTTTCTGCACTGAGGGCACAGGAGTCCTGCAGAACGAAGTCCTGGATCTGTTGTGCTCACACTGTCAGTATCAGAAGTTTCAGAGGAAGATCTGTAATGCACAGGGGAAAATCCTACTGGACTGTAGGAAGGGCTCCTCCTAAAGGAGTTGATTAGCTGGCTGATACACCAAAGCAGGAGAATTTTTATTAGTATTGTTTAATCAAACAGGCTGATGGCAAATGTATTTATTGGGCAGATTAGATGGGGTTCATGGAACCTGTGCACCTGAGTTGGTTGCCTTTATAATGTGTGGGGAGGAATTAGGTACTACCAGCATGTGACTCGTCTCTTTAAATTAGGTTAAGTGAATCACACCCTCTGGTGGCCTCCATCTCTTTTTATTTTATTGGGCTTTTTGCCTCCAAAGGGTAAGTGGCTCAGATCAAGACACTTCCCTTGCAGATATCCAAAGTTAGGTCAGGTGAAAGCTACCCATTATCTGGTTTGCAAAATAAGGCATTTGCTTCAATAGTTTCAAAACACTTCAGGCATTGCCCACACATCTTTCTGGATCTCATCTCGTCCTTACGAGAACTGAAGTAGTTCTGACCTCCGTGCTGTCTCCTGATGCATGCACATCTGCTATGTCTCATGGAATTTGTGCATTTCTGAAGCTCAGACCTCCTCTCTTTTTTATGAGTGCTCGACATAAACCCCTGTAATTTCTATAATTTCCATCATTACAGAATGCAGCTCTTTGGTAGCTCTTTCCCAAAGCATGTGATACTGAGAGGGAGGGAGGGGGGCACATCTGTGAGAATATCCCAGAGATGTGCATGGAGAACCCAGACTGGAACAGGTACTCCTGGCAGGAACTGCAGCTCGTGGAGAGCTCGTGCTAGGGCAGATTGACCCCAAAGGACTGCAGCCTGTGGAACAACTGGCACCAGAACAGGGGAAAAGCATCAAGAGGAAGGAGTGGCAGAGGGGAACTTCTGTGAGCTGACCACAAATCCTCTGTCACTCCCCATCCATCCTGCACTGTTCAGAGTGGGGCAGAGGAAGAGAAATCAGGAATGAAAGAGTGAAGTTGAACCTGGGAGTGGAGGGAAAATTAAGGGGCAAGGGTCATGTTTTGTTTCTCTCTATCCAAACCTATTTTAATTTGCAATAAATTGATTTTCCCCAAATCCAGTCTGTTTCACCTTTGACAATAATTGGTAAGTGATCCTGCTGTTCTTTATCTTGACACATAAACTTTTTTAGTCTCATTTTTCCCCTCTGCCCTTTGGAAGGGGAGTGAGAGTGTGGCTGGGTGGGTGTGTGGCAGCCAGCCATGGGCAGCTCAGCACAGCACACCACCAAATTCTGTCCTGCTCTTCCATAGCATCCCCCATTAGCACAGCCTGAAAATCCTGAGGACTTTGCTGACAGTGGAGCACCTTGAGCATGTGTTCTTTCAGAACTGCTCATGGTGATATTTAGATCCCTTCCTTGAGGGATGTGCTGGATGTTCACAATGTTTCTTTCCTTCATGCATTTTCCAAGGGATAGAAAACATGAGGCAGGTCCTTGGATGCTCTGTATCTGCAGCATTGAGAGCTGCTCAATTTACCAGTGGGGCTGACAGGTGAGCCCAGGGGACCCTTGAGAATTGGCTACTGCCTCTCTCCTCACTTTACCCCAGCCAGCCAGGATGGAGCCTTGCTGTAATCCCTGGTTGTGATGACTGATGTAGAAAGATTTCCCTTCTCACTTTTCTGACTTCTGGGACACTGACATATCCATCAGAGACTTGATTGTGGCAAGTCTACAAACAATATCTGTCCCTTGATCTTGACTAGAGAGGACAGCACCTCACATCAAGAAAAAGCAGAGAAAACTATCTACCAAAAACTCAGTGCAAAGCCACCTTAAAGCCAAGTTTAACTTTAGGAGAGCTCTGGACAGAATTTGCACAGAACCTGCTGGGACACAGATACATGTACCCTTCTGTTGACTCTGATACAGGTTTATAACCTATACTAAGAAGAGATTAATTGCCTGGCCACTGTTCCTCTTCATTCTATTAAGTTCTAATATAGCTGCACAGCATAAACTCTCAATAGGACACTATTGGATCAGTTCTGCTCTCATCAAGTCATAAAAATTCTCATAAAATATCATTAGCATTGCTTATGCAGGAAGAAATATGACAGCATGGGAAAGACATTTCGGATGAACATTCCTGTGACACTTATTTTCTGGTCCAGACTTGTAATCCTAATCTATATATTTCATTATAGCCAAAACCTATGGAGGGCAGCAAGGCTTAACTAGGAAAGGCGGAATTTGATTGACCAGCCTGATGGCTCTTTCACAATGGCCTGAGGCACGATTTAGCCTGAAATTCCTTGATTTCAGTAGGAATTTGGTGCCTAAATGTTTTCAAAGGCCAATGCTCTAGTTTCTCTGCCTGCCTTCTATCATTTTTCAACAGAAGTAAGAGAGCACTGCCATGTGTAATTACACAGACATACACTGGGGTATCATCAGTACTTATGAGATGCTAAAATAAAGAGAACTAGATGAAGTGCTGCTCTTGCTCAGTATGGACATTATGAGAGAAGAGACAGTATGTTTAAAACAAAGTAAATAGAAAAATAGATGCAGTTACTTGCATATGTTAAAAAGTTTTTTTAAGGATTATATATAGTTTAGGGCCAGACGTTTGAGAAGGGTAAGAATTGTGTTTGTGTTCTCTCCCTGCTGAGCACTTTGGCTCAGCTGTTAATTTTCACTAACAGGAGAATAAAAAGCACTTTTCTGATAGACTTGTATTGTCTTAATCCCAGATCTAGAAATGAGATGTTTCACATGGATCCCATGGGTGGTGCAGACTTTGCCTGCCTTGTATGATTGTCACTTGTCTGGGAATGATGAGACTGAACTTTCCCACAGCATCACACAGGTTGTGCTTTGTGCAGCCAGCCAACATGTCAGCAGATGCACCTGCACCTTCTCCAGATATTCCTCTCTTCCCCAAGGTATTCTAAGATTCAGGAATTTTCTACCCCACAAGTGGTGCTTGCACCCCTGTATTATTTTCTTTGATCTTTCTTCTGTGTGTATTTTAATCAGTATTAGTTCAATGGGTACTAAGGGGAATTAATCACAATTTTCACTCCATCCAGTCCTCTTCCCACCCCAAATCTCATCCTGCTTTCTGTCAGATGCAATGGTTGAGAAGAGTACAGAGCAAATTGCAAAGCTGAATGCAAAGATTTCTAAAAACTCCTGGCACTGCCTCTAGTTTCTTGCAGGGAAGCACAGTAGGAACTTCCAGGGGAGCCCTGCAGCCTTGAGCTCCCTGTGGCTCATGACCCTTTGTGAATGACACGTTTAGGCTGCTTTGTTGCACCTACACCCCAGACCCACCCATGACCCCGATTTTGTCCAGTCACAAGCACCCAGTGCTTTTACTGTGTGCTGAAGTTCCTTTTCTACATGAGGAGCACTTTCTGGGCAAGAGCTAATGGGGTCTGCATAACCCTTAGCAACTTCTCATTCAGGAGTTCAGTCTGTGCATTTTGAACTTAAACTTCTCCTCTCCCCTGCTGTTCCTTGTTATAGATTTCCTGACAACGAGCTGCTGTAGGACAGTGGTTCCATTTGTAGTGCACAGTGAAAGGATCATTAAGGATGTGAGATCTTACAGCAAATCCTTCTGCTTAGAGTGTTGTACTGTCTTAATTCCTTCCGTGTCTGAGATAGAGAGGTGTGGTTTGCTGTGGATGACTGATGTCCCAGAGGGGTGGTGGTGCTGTTCCAATCCATCTCCAAGAAAAGGAGTACGATGCAGCTGCTCTGTGGTGTGGTCTTAGTGCTTCAATGTCTTTGGATTTTTTTATGGAACAGGCACTTTTCTCTGAAAAATACTAATTGTAAAATTTAAGATAATCTTTCATGAGTGCATCTGGTTAAACAAATGCTCCTTTGAATGACAATGACAGGCCTCTACTATCAGATTGTTCTGTGTAGCACAGCTAAAAATACATGCTTATTTTTTTCCATTGCAGGCACAATAAAAGATGGCAGAATAGCTCTGATGTGTCGGATTGTTGCTTTTGTACAGTAGTGTACTAGAAATCTCATTTTGTAAAATGTGAGGGAAGAAAAAGTGCTATGTTTTTAATCACTAAAATTAAAAGAAAAATGAATTATTTTAGCTAGAAATGTGGGGTTATTTAATGCTTAAGTGTAGGAAGTTATAATGACTGTAGAAACACACTTCACACACCTGTAGGGATTAGCAGAGAAGAGTAAGGAATCCCTAAGTAGGAGGAGAACATTGAGGTCTATAGCAGCACATCAATGCTCCGTGCTTTCAGAGCACACAGGAGCCCATGCTTTGAGGAGGGGTGTTGGAAGCAGCACTATTACTGAATTTTGGGCAGGAAAAAGTATTGCTGCCTGTCTTTTTGGTAGTTAGAACTGCAGGTACCTACATGTGCAAGAAAAGCACCTGACCTATTAATGAAAATAAAATGACACAACAATGGTTTAACTGATGCTGCCCTTATAGATTCCTAATACAGATTGGGACGTTGGTTAACTACACAAATTAATTGTTACAGCAAGTTGCCTTGTGTCATACAGGGTCTAGAACAAGTCTCTAATTCAAGGTGGGACATTTGTGTTGCAGGATGTCTGTAAATGAAAACAGTAAGAGGTTTTCACCAGCTCTGATAGCAAAGTCGTAGAGGGAAAAGCATTTGATGTGGCATGTGAAAGGGAACTCTGGCTGATGAGTACATGAATATAAGGAAGGAAAAAAATATTTAATTTTATGAGAGAGAGGAAAAAGAAATAGAAATTGGAGCAACCTGAGTGTATGGGGAAAGAAGAAAGAGGAATTAAATACATAATTATCCTCCTTTTCTATTTCCTTGCAAGCCAGATTGATGGAAAGGTGGTTGGTGGTGTCATCAGTAAGAAACATTCACTGTGCAAAGAAACTGAGCTTGACTTTGCCATCTTCATTAAGAGGAGAGGATGTCCAAGCAGAGAGAGCAGAAGGAGTGGACAGGATATGGGAGAAGTGTCCTCAAGAGATGCAGGAGTTGAGTCACTGGCAAAGAAATGGAGATGCACACAAAGGCCATAAAAGTGCAGATGAAGTTTAAAGAATTTTAAAGAGGGAATGGTATGGAGAGAGCAGAAAATGGGGAAGGGAATTGCAGGGGCTGAGTCAGTGTCTCTGAAACAGAAGAGAAGGATGGCAACAAAGGGTGAGAGATGCTGAGGACAGGATAGGAGACAGAAGTGAGGCAGGTGGCAAGATGTCAAAGAGCAGAGAGCCTGGTGCAGGCCAGAGCTAGGAACGAGAAATGTGGAGACAGGTTGTGATACTCATCCAGACTCTTTGCTGACCTTGGTGAGAACGGTTTCAGCAGAGAGGACAGAAACCTCATTTGTGAAAGAAGGGAAATTTAGGCAATGTTGCAACGTTTCCAAGATAAAGCAAGGGAGGAAGGAAGTTGGTTCGGGGTGTTGGAGCAGCAAGTGAAGCTGCATGACTGACACAACTCTGCTGAGGTAGGAGACTTGCAAGAGACCTTTTTCTGTAGTGGGGTAAAGTGTAGATCTCCCTTTCATTTCAGCTGTGCAGTCCCATAAACTGAATTTATGTTGTAGTGTGAATGCTGATACAGTGAATCCAGGTGGGATAATGAGGTTTAACCACAGCTGGCCATTAGAAGCTGCAGAGTCACAGGAGCTGGATAATGAGTCTCCCAGCTGTACAGCTTCTGGGCACAAGGCAAGCCCAAAGAACCTGCCATGATGACCAGGCACCTGCTGGGCCTGCTCAGCTGGGGAGCAAGGAGAGCAACACCATCTGCCGAGCAGAGCCTGGTCCTCATACAGCTCAACAGACTTGCTAAAAAGTTAGGAAAGTACATGTATGCACACAGAAATTATTTTCTACAATTTCTAATTCTGCTTAAGGCTGTATCCATGATATTCATGTTAGCCAATTTATCAACCTCATACTGAGCAGCAGGCATCTCCTGTTTGCCATGGCCTGTGACTATTATTTAAAAGTATTGTCTTTCTGCAGTTTGCACTTCAGAATTGCTGCCAAGATCAGGTTAGACCTGGTGAGCCAAATTAATCCCCAGTGTAACACTGGCAGTGAGTGGATTTATGTCAGGGATGAATCTGGGTCCAATATAGATGTATTTTTTGGCAGAAGGAAAAGTAAAACAACAGAGGGATGAATAAGGGTTAGATGGATGGTCCCTCAGTTGTGCCTGGCCTTCTTGAAAGAAGCATTTTCCTTCTATGCCCACTTCTTCTTTCCAAGGAAATGCATTCCTCTCGTTTCCCTGCTGCTTGCTCCAGTCCTGAGCTGGGGGAGCCATGCAAGGTGCAAAAGGCAGTCCTTGGTGAGTGGGAGCTTTTTGAGCTGCTCCAGGGAGCCACAGGCTCTTGGGAGTGACAATACCCAGTTCCCAAGAAAATGTGGGAGGAGTAGCTTTGGGGATAGTCAAGCACTGCAGAAAGAGCCCAGGGAGGGTCTTGCGGGGTGCAAACACTGCCCTCCACTAGAAGCCTCTCCCTGGCTGGCACACAAGTGGCAAATGTGAATTCCCTTTCCTCTGCAGGACTGGTACTCCCCAAAAACCAGCCTTGCTTAGAAAACACAATGGAAACTTGACCCTGGTGAACTGCAGTTAGCCAAACTGGAGGATGTACAGAAGCAGAGAAACAATGTCTTTGTTTAGATTATGAAGTCTTGCATTGCAATGTCAGTGTTGGGTGTTATGGTTGGTCTGCTGCCCCCAGCATGACTTCTGGAAAGGACATTTAAAAGTCTGAATCTCAGCTGCACCTTTGGACAGTGAGGTAAGTGCTTCCACCAGTCCTGCATAGGAGTGTTGAACCATGTTACCATTGTGCCCAAACCCTTTGTAACCTGTTCCACATCAAAATGGAAAAAAAAAAAAAAAAAAAAAGAGGCAGGATGAAACCATGTTAATTTCGAGTTTCTCTGTATAACCCTTTTTCCTGGTACACTTCACTCCATATAAATCTCCAGCCTCTGAAAAATGAGGTCCTTGAGTCATTGTACACTAGAGGTATTACTTTTCGTATTTTACTCAAAATCCTTATGTGTTTTCTTGTGATATTGGGAGCTCAGTTCTTTGTCATATCTACAAAAAAAACCCCCGCATTCATTTTTATCTAGTGCTGACCAGTAGCTAGTTGGCAGATATTAGAAAGTATTTGGTAAAGGGAAAATCTGTCCTTGGACAGGAATACGTGTAACTCGAGTTCTATTTCCTGCAAACTGGGAACACAAGAACTCCAAGTGGTGGGAGGAAGAGGGAATTCAGATGAAAGACCACGTATAAAATCTCACAAGCACATTTACAGGGCTGTGCCTCTGCAGGCCTTGCTGGACACATCTAGATGTCCAAGAAGCATTAACTGTTTGTGGATAGCTTGGCATTTGAACACTACTCATCTATGTTTGTGACCTGCTCAACTAAGCTGTGGCATTTCCTTTAGCTTTGCTCTCAGAGAGAAGAGGACTAGTCCCTGCAGAAACGATGATTTTATCCAAGTAAATATTTCTTCTAAAGAAGGACCATACTTCTGCACACAGCAGTATTTCCCTTTAGTACAAAAGCATCTCCCCTCAGAGGCTGCCTGAGCTCTTTGACAGCAGCGTGCACAGCTCGGGGGATTGACTTGAAGTTCACCTGTTTTGGTGTGATTAGCAACTCACAAGCAAGGTTTCTGATTGCTGTGAGAGTAATTGCACTTGACATTTTAGAACCAGAGCAGCTTTTCAGAAATAAATTGAGAAATCGTGAAGAGGCCTGTGTTCATGGGCTGTCAGACATGGCTCTGGGAAAAAAATCCCAGAGAGATCAGGTAAGCTTTGTGTGGAATAGTGGAAGTTACTGAAATGCTATAGAATAGCTGGGACTGGAAGAGGGTTCTGGGGGTCACTTAGTCCTTCCTCCAGATGGGTGAAAGATGAGCAGGTTGCTCAGGTCCCCCTCCACAGCATCATGGGATACCTGCTGATGCTGACACATGCACTAGCCTCCATAACATCCACATTTTCTCCATCCTAATCAGAAATATTCCTTTCAGAAAGCTGTTCTATTTGTCTTGGCTGGTGCTCATATTCACAGAATCTGTAAAGTCGGGGGTCACTCCAGCCTGCACTATTTATGGAGCCTGGGCTGGGGTGATGTCAGGCACAAGGTACCACAGCTCATTTCTCTGCTGCCAGGAGAGATTTGCTTTTGTTGGCCTGCATGGGGCCTTTCCAAGGGGAGCCAAAATGGCTGTGGAAGACTCCAGAGCTGGTCCACAGGAGCAAGACTGGTCATGTGTGGAGGCTCACTCTGGCTCTGTGCTTCACCTCTAGAATTACAGCGCCCTCACCAAGGAGGCTGTGGGTTGCTCCAGCTCAGCTCTGTGTGGATCCTTGTCCTCCTCATCCCACACTGCTCTTCTGCAGGATCCGTCATGTTTGGATCTGCTGGTCAGGGATGGTCATGTGGGGAAGTTCCAGTTAAAAGGAATGCAAAAGCTTCGTGTATTGTTGTAAATGTTCCCTAATGGTTCTGCTGAATAGGATAAAACACCTTGATACTCTCAGTCAAGTAAACGGCCATGAAATGAGATTTTTGTTTGTAAAGTGTCTGAATCACCTGAAGGTACCAAAGCCAAACTTAGAATGTAAAGCACCATCTCCTAAATACATTGGTTGCTATGCACATCAGCAAAACAGCAATGGCTTTGGTAGGTAAAGTGCTTTACCTTTCATCTAAGAATAGTGGTTTTATGAAAAGTGTCCTTGAAAAGTAAGACCTGGTCACTATTTGACTAATGGTAGCACTGAACAGAACAACAAGGATATAGCCCCATCAGACTAGGCAGTAAATTTCCTGGCAGACTCTCTAAATTAACACCTTAATAATGTTACTTTGGCATTATAAGAATAAAGTTACAGCATCAGAATTACTTAGCAAGCAGCTGTAAACCCAGGATGGAGTTCTGATCTCACAAATCATATTCCAGACTCCTGGGTACAGTACCACACCACTTAGCTACAGAGTGCAATTCTCTTATGTCCTGTTTGTCCCTGCTTGAGACACTTTGGCTCAAAAATGTGTGCACTGAGTTTTGTGGATTAAGAAAAAAAAGATGAAAAGGTGTTTTTGTTAGTCTCCTCCATACTCATCACTGCAGATCTCCGAACATTTATGTCAGTTTTATTTTACATTCCTCTAGTCCTTAAAAGACAGCTTGTACTTTGAGGTGATTTTGGAGGCTGATGCAATTTATTGCACTGCCATTTCAGCTGCCTTGTTCAGTAGAATAACCTCTAATTGCTCTGCATCCCCATCAAACTTTCTAATAAGATTAATTCTGTCTTGTGTCTCGGTAGTCCCTAATTAACATGATTTGTCTTCACAGTTAAGGGCTCCAGGGTATTGCAGCAAGCTCAGAGTCACTGCTCAGTGAATCTTAGAAGTAGTTAATCCATCCTTCCATGAGCAGGGCAGATGCTCCTAGGGAGCTTCAAAGGGCTAAATTCCTTGCAAGGCGTTGGTGAGAGAGACAGGGGAGGCTGAGCAGCTGCAGACCTCGCCTGGAGCTGTGGCTGCCGGGCTGGATCACCCAGGCAGGGCTGGAGGGATAGAGCCCTGCCCTCCCCTGGCCTGCTGCTTTCCTTCTGCCCAATTAGAGCGCCCCGAGACGGGCGCTAATGGCACTTAATTAACCTGTGCGAGGGCAGAGGCAGGAAGACAAGTGAGCATTTGATGTGGCTTCACCCAGTAGCCCTTAAAGTCGTGTGGGAGCTGGAGGATCATGCACTCCTCCTTCTGCTCTGTGTCTGACAAGAAAGAGCTTTCCGTGGCACAGACAATTAAGAATAAACTTCAGTTTGTCACTGTGTAATTGGCAAGAGCCTGTGTGAAAGCTTGTAAGACTCCCATGGCCTTTTCCACATTATGCTTCTGCTCTTACACAGCTTTTACTTCCAGCATCCTTTAGAAACTGGACATATCAGAAAGCCAGAAAGTTTTTCTTGCAGGAGGTTTCATGGCCTCTCTGAAATGAGCAGGACCTCTCCCCAGACATTCTGCTGTTGAAGCTTCCAGGTTGGTCAACTTTGGGTGAAAAGCCAGATTCAAACTATTTGTGTATCAACAGCACAAAAATGGCTTGAGGTTTGCTTCTGAATGTACATCAAGAAAACAGAAAATTAATTTCTGTGAATAGGTTCAGAGTCTTAAAGAGAGTCTTAAAAATAAGAGATGGTTTAGTGGATGATTATTTCTGGCTCCTTGGTTCCTCTGTCATTTTAGTCCTGGTCTCCTGCAGTGGGTGGGTGCAGAGCAGCCTGGGACTAGGAGAGCCATGGCAGAGCATCCACACTGGTGCTGCTGGCAGGAGGAGAAGGGAACACAAGGTGGGAAAAGTGCCTGTTTTAATAGTAGACGGTATAAATACAGAAAGTCCTTAATGGCAGGAGACAATAGAGAGAAACCAGCAGCAGAGCTGATTCCATAAAAAAGAGGTTTTAAGTTGCTGATAAAATTACAGAGCAGCAGAAATGAGTCCACCTAGGTCAGATGAGCTCTCAGCAAAGTGCCCTGTGCTGTAAACAGTGGTCGTGCCTTATGTTCTCCTTTAGGTTTGTTATAATTGGAAGCCAACTGCATTATTTCTCTGAATGCTGGCATACTCAATAAGGATGTAAATTAATTAAAATCCTTCCTCCATTCCATTAGTAAAGCAAAAAAGGAGCAGGAGGGAGGCAGCAGTGCCTCAGCTGCTTTCACAGCGTGCCCCTGGCTGGCAGCAGAACCAGCAGCAGGTCTTGCAGCCTCCCTGGCTCTTCATTCCCTGTCTAACATGCAGATGGGCTGTCATCCACTTCTGATACACTTTGATGAGCTTATCTCCAGCAACTCATATTCCTTGACTGTAGGTGGTAGGTACTACTTGTTACAACTTTCCCATTTCCTATGTCTGGGTGTCCATGTAGCAATGTTCCCCCTCACTTCTGGGAAGTTACATGTTCTCTGCAGCAGCTCATACTATTGTAAAACATGATGCAAAATGTCATTGGTGGTTCTGGGACCACACCATTTATCCAAGTGGAGAAAAAAACCCTCAATC
This sequence comes from Cettia cetti, assembly GCA_013401135.1. NCBI lineage: Eukaryota > Metazoa > Chordata > Aves > Passeriformes > Sylviidae > Cettia > Cettia cetti. The sequence continues at coordinate 24,255 of VZUI01080027.1, forward strand.
TGGGAATCAAGCAGGTGGAACTTGCAAAGATAATTCAGCAAGTCCTGGCAGAATTCTGAAATCAGCTCCAACACTGTAGATTATGCAGTGGGACCTTGCATTTGCTGTTCAGCAGAAATTCTCCAGTCTCAAATACTTCAAGCACACCCTTAATTTTATGCATCAAGTGAACAGAGCTAAACCACAGGACCGGACTGGAAAACTTCACCCAAGGATTGTGGAATGTCTGGCAGTAGAACAAGCTGTACTTCAATCTCACTATTTATGGGTGGCTGCTTTTAAGTGTTCAAAATATTGCAGTGCTGCAGAGTAAAAATAATTTTGATGGGTCCATGTATAATTAAAGCTTTAGTAAGTCACTTCACTCCATGCAGCTCCCCCC